>JAQFYD010001506.1:0-11957 GCA_034694225.1 Bourletiella hortensis
ATGAAAAAGCCACTTTGTTTATTCCCGTCCCTCTATATCCGCACGAGTATGCACTATATGGCGCTTTTATAGGTATAGCGTTCCGTGCCAGAGATGCATACGCATTTCTGCATTGTGTTTTTAGGAAGTGTATGGGAGTAATGTAGAGGAGCAAGGTGGACGTGAGTTCACATGTATGCAGATGCAGGAGAGAAAGTGAAAGGCTAATGAAGAAGCCTCCAGCAGACTTTGCTTCAAAATCTTTAAAATTAAAGGATATCCGGCGATACAGAATCCTCTCATTGGTCCACCGCCTCACAGCCACGCTATCCAGCGCTCTCATTGGTCCGTGCTCCCAGTTCATACCTAAAGACATGTTTTCGCGGGCTTAAAGCAAGGGTATCTGGCGGGAGGCGAGACGCCATATGGTTAAAGTGAGGAGAGCCGGCGGGAGCAAGACTGTAGTGTGAGCAGACGTATTTACACTGTTATTCCCCACACTTTTCCACCTCTGCGGAGAAAGCAAGGAGAAAGACGATGATGACGATGGTGAGCGGTCGGGGGATGAAAGCGAGGGGGTTAAGTGGGAGAAAGATAAAAATGTGAGCAGCAGCTTGTGCTGTTTCTGTCATTGTTGTTGCTGCTGACGCGGTGACACTCAGGTATCATTACCGACCGATTATTTCAGCCACGTTAACTTTGCTGAGCCTAACAGTCTGTATGTGTGGAGGGAACAGAGAGTAGAGTGAAGAGAAAGCAGTATGCTGGAGCAGAGAAGGTAAAGGTGGAATGCAGAGGGAATAGTAGCCAAAGCTGGAGGAGAGATTGTGTGTGTGTGTGATTACGCCAAGGAAGAGTGATGTGATAGAGAAAGTGAACGGTAGTGTAGCTTCTGCTCTCCCAGCGACTCGGTCTCTTCTTGGCAGATTCAGCACAACTCGGTTTCCGACCATGTAAATTTACTCGCTGCCCATCCAACAAGTTTTAATTATTTTAACGGTGCTTATGTAAGTTTACAGCATATAAAAGTGGAACAAAGCTATTGTTTTGTGAGCACGCTACAATGTGGAAGTAGCATCAGAGATTTTTTCTCATGCTTGTAGCGGCGGTTACGAACACGGGCGGGAACGTTATACAGTCCAACGCGCCCTGGTGTGTCCTCTCAATCGGAGGAACAGAGGACTACAACAGCTTACAAATGCGTGTCTATGCTGCGCTAGTTGGTGGTGTATGCGAATGGAAAGCATGTGTGAGGAGCATATAATCTCCTATCTATCATTCGCTTTCACTCGCACGCGCATTCTCCTTCGTAGGGAGAATTTCCCCCATTACTCAAGCATGATCTCTCTCTCTCTCTCTCTCAAATATGCGCAAACAATACAGTGTGATTCTTGTAAATCGGTGAGATGCGTGCTAATGAGCACTTTACTTCACCACTGTTCTTATGTGCAAGCCACACCTCTCGCATTGTCTCCCTATCTTGTTCATAACTGTATTATTTAACTTTCTCCCTCTGTCATGTTGTTCTTAGCTAAAGAAAAATAAGAAGAGGAAGTTATGAAGGCGACGCGGGAAAATTTTCAAAAATGGGCACGTGGGTGGAAACGTTAGCTAACCATTAAAGTGTTTTCAGATGTAGTGATTATGTGAGTTTGTTTCTAACCGCGGTGGTGTGAAGTCTGTGAATGGAAGGTGTTTTGTGTGCATGAGGAAGAGATGTACTCCTGTTACTAGCTTTTCCCCACACACGCAACTTTCTCTTACACTCATGTGATTCCTCTTCAAGCCGTGGTCCTTTGCATTCCCTCTCTTCTTCTGTGTAAGCTGCCTCTTTCAATTTCGCCCTATCCCTTGCATTGCGGTATTATTTACCTCCCACTTTTCTATTGTTCATGGTTGAGGTAATACTGATAAGAAGAAAAATTAATAATGATGAGGCAGGGAAAAATTGAAAATGAAGGTGCAGGCGGGAGCTTTCATCGTGTGCTGTGAGCAAGGAGCTCATCTTTTGTCGTGGTTAGGGAGCAGATGGAAGTTAGACTTTTAGAGACAGAGGAACTATAGTGACGGGGTTTGTGTGTATGTTTGTGGTTTGTAATGGAAAGACTGGAGGCTTTGAATGCACTGGGGAAACGGCTCACCTCTTCTCATTCTAAACAATGCTATCGCATTGTTGTAACAGACAGATTAGTTTTAACTTAACTGGTGCGCGTGTGTGTTAAAGCTGGAGCGGGGAAATGTTTACCCTTTGTGTAGCGTGCAGTAAACGGCCGAGTTATTAACGTAGCTCATCCCTCAATTATCACCAACCTGTGACGCTTGTTCCCATTGTTCCGTAAATACAGCAGAATATCGGTCAGACTGATTGCAAGCACTTGTCAGGGATCTTGCTTTGAGTCGTACAGGAAGCTCGAGGCCATTGCTTGACACCGTCGTACCGGTACAGCAGCCACGGCCAACGAGTCATGGATTTCTACAGCCATGTTTTGAGTCTCCGTGGGTAGAGCGCTCCGATAGCACGGTTACCAGTGATTTCGACGCGTTGATACTTGAGTGCGGTTCTGTGTGCGGCGATGTTGTTGGCTGGAAATGGTAATGGCGGCTGGTGAAGATGATAACTTTGTGTATGTGTGGAAAAACAGGAAGATGATGTGAGTGAAGATTGTAGGGGTCGGTGGAAAGAAGGGGGAGGGGTTAACGAGTTCCATTACAATTTCATCCTGGATAGCTCGCCACATACTTGGTGGTAACACAAGCACCAAATGGGGGAACGAATGATGAAAAGGAGACCCACTCGGAACTACTCCGATAGTTTACTGTCTCCATTAATGCAGCCATGGAGCTATGGCTAATGGGATTTCCTTGGGAAACCACTATCCCATCAGATTCCCAACCGCAGGAAACGGGTGCGGAGATAAGTCTTGTCTGTGGCATTTCCGGTCCTCATCGCTGCAAGGAGACACGGAGTCTTGCTTACTCCTGATATCATCTTAGAATACGCGTGACTTAGATCGGTAGTACCAAGGGAGATCTAGAAGTGAAAGGACGCAGCGAAGATACACTGTCCGGACATACGTGGCAGTGGAAATGACTCAAAGGTATTACGATCCTGAAGGTTTGTACCTTACCAGCGGGGAATTGACTAACAGTACTAGTGGTGGATTTCCTATTAGTGAGGGTGGATTAGCTCCAAAGGAAGCGTCTCATTTGGTTTCCCTTCCGCAAAGTTCATCATCGATAGTTATAGAACGGAATAAGCGGTTAGCTTTGAAAGGACGAAAAAAGACTGCTGCGACTGGGGTGGAAGTTGTGGACCGGAATTCCAAAAGTATGTTGACAACGAAGAGTGACTTAGTAATGCATAGCAACGTCCCGCGATGAAAACTTCGTGTTCAGGGTCGTGTTAATAATCCGCAGAGAAGCACACGCCGACATCTCAAGATGTGAAAAAACTCAAAAATTCCAAAAAACAACTGGAGCTGATGAGAAGATGTATGGCAAAGCGCGCAAATCTGCTATCATCATTTCGTCCTCTTCCAGCGAGCCTACCCAGGGCAATAACAACAGCAGTCAGAAGAAAGAAAAAATGCAATCTCCAAAAGAAAATGTAATTCAGTCACGCCGTAAAAAATCCTCAAAGGGTAAATGAGTTTCAAAACCAGCAGTAGCAGCAGTTAGTACCGCCGAAGATTCCTGTGATCAGAAATCAAGTACCATGGAGTCGTCTTCCGGAGTAGACAGAGTCTCTGATCAAGACTCATTTTCGCCACCTGATGATACCAAGGATAAAACCTTTCGGACCCAGGCAGTCATTCCAGCGGAAAAGCTGGACGCTCTAGCTTATGAAACAAGAGCCAAACTGAAGAATCAGCTAATAATTATTACGCCGGAAGAACCACACCAGGATAAGAAACAGCAAGTACCGTCAGTTGTCGATCCAGATGAATCTCAAGACGTTGAGCATTTTAGCTCTGATCCGACTAATGGGGACGCATATCAATCTCCTGATAATGTGTTTCAAGATCATCTTCCAAGCCAGTTTCAGCAGCTGGTCTCTCCTGAAGAACGAATGGGTTATAACAACAACAGACAGCAACAACTTCAAAGCAGAGCTGATCAGATTTTCGAGGACTCCAATAATCAAGGGAACATTCCTGAACATGAAGCTACTAATAGTGACCCTGTAGTGCCAGATGAGAGTGTTATCATTGAACAGTCTCCTCCTCATGATTTAATGGAGATGGGCGAAACTAATGATTTATTTAGTTCTGTTTCAGTACTAAATCCGTATGCCCTTGTAGATGTCAACGATTCCCATCCAGATGCTCCAGGAATTCATGGGCGTTTCATCGCTTAATTACGTGAAAATTCAGCTTTAGCTCCAGCTGATAAAATCATTCCTGAAGAATTACCGAACGAAGACCATAGTCCAACTGATCTGTCCTTACCTAGGGTCACGGAAGGGCGAGCTACCACTACTGAGAAGTGTAAATCATCGGTTCCTAAATCAAGAACGACCAGAGCAAAAGCTGACAACCAATCGTTTTATCAGCTGGGCCAGAAGGGTAGACAGCCACAGTCATTGAAGGTCGAATATAGTAACAAAGGTATTGTCGGTACGGTGGTGTCAGCTGTGAAGAGCAAGTCAGTATCTCCAGTCGTTCCGTCAGCTGATGCTAGTCAGCCTGTTAGCAGTGAAAAAGCGCCAGAGAATTCCAAGAAGTGTGTTAGAATTTTCAAAAATCTTAGCCAGCGGTTCAAAAAATTAGTTCAGAGTGAATAATTTCTGTGTAGAATAACTGTTCGTAATTGTAAGTTAATTAATTTTAGTAGTTCCAATTGGAATAATTATTCAGCTATGCGTTGTGGATATTTTCTATACGTCATTGTATCCTCTGCAGTCGTTCATGAAAATTTGTTTTATTATTGCAGCCACGGAATATCTGACTATCTGACGGAGTTAGCTCTTCAAGAGAGTAAGAATTATTATTATTTGGCTTTATTGAAAATATTTGTGTCCTCTCCGTCGTAAGTTTGTCTTAACTTTATTTGAACCTTACTTGGATGGTAATCACCCGGTTAAAATTGTTTTAGGTTGAAAATTTTGCCTTAGAAATGCTTCCCATGTGTTTTTGTATTACTTGTCATATGATTGTGCGAGTTGGTATGATGTAGTCAATAGTTTTGAACACAATATTTATGATTTCTTTGTTCTCAATTTTTTGTTTCAGTTTTTCTGACTGATCTAATTCCCTTGGATACATTGGAAATTGTTGTGAAGTTTATCTCGATCCAAGCCTGAAATTTTGTATACAAGCCCAAGATCAGCTGGTTCAAGTTCAGTTATTCAAGAGAACACTCACAATTTCCTTGTGGCCCAAGAGTAGCTTAAGTTTATCAACTATTATTATAAACTATCGTATTTTTCTTAAGTGTAGTCAAGCCAAATATTGTAATGGCTGAGAATAACTGAAATTCATGGAGTTGTGAACTGTAAATTTTGGAGAGTTACATCGAAGTTTTTCGCATTGTGTTCGTTTCCTCGTCTGAGATTTTCGTAGTTAGCTTGGTGTGATTTAGAGATTGTGCGATTGTTTACACACTGTCAGCTATGTCTGCTAAATTTGTAACTCTAATTGGTGTCAACTCTCTTGGATCTCCGATTCTAGCTAGTACTGATATCTGTTGTAATTCTGATTCGTGATTTTTTCTGCTACTTGTCAAGCTGAGTTTTTTTGTTCACATTTATATCCATCATTTAATTGTGTGCATTTTTTAGTGTGCAGTTTCACTGTCTTATTTTTTTGCTCAGTTGTTCTTTATCATAAAGCTCAGTCTATATACTGATATCAATTATTCTCGTGTGCTCTTTATGCTGGTACTTGATTGTATCTTAAGATATTGTGGAACGTATATAGCTATTGGTAATAGTATAATTATAATAATGATCATGCTGAGGTCAAGCTGGCTGAAATCGTTAAAAGTATTAACATAAATATGTGTCGGCTGCACAGCTGATCCGTGGTTTCATGCTAGCTGCCGAGCCACTAGTCAAAGTTGTGTAAGCTTCTGCGACTATGCCGGCCTTGTGACCTTTCTGCGTGTAAAATTATGGGAATATCTGGGGAAAAGTGTGGTAATTTTTTTGATTTCGGGGGTTAGCTCACTTTCCACTTTGTCTTAGGGTATGGTCACTGCTAGTGTGGATGGTACATCTGATGATAATTTTGCTAATAATTTAAGATATTTTCTTTGTACTCATTCGATTTATGTAAGTACATTAATAGTTTGTAATTAGTCTTTTTCTTTTTGCAAAAAATCTTTTGTAAAGATTTTTTTCCTAAACAGAGGGGGATTGATACCCTATTATTTAGGTATCTATAGTTGAAATGGCCAGCGGCTACGCAAAGCTGACAAGGTGAATATGATAAGACCTTTAGATGCTCTCTAGTACTCGAAGGAGAGACATCTCATGTATAGCTCTTATGGAATATACAAATAAACAAGTAACTCGTCATTAATATCATCGTAATACTCAGTGGTGTTTAATAAGCCTAAATATTGTACAGTCAAGTATCTCTCAGGCTTCTCACTAAAGCAGTGCTAATAGTTACACCCTATAAAATCATAATATCACCGTATCATCCTCCAGCCCGGAAAAATTTCAAAACATAAAGAGGCTCAAGAGGTGTCTGAGCTGCCGCTTTTAATTCCATTCGCAGGAAGAGCGGAAGAAAATGTCCGTGCGTCATTACAAGACGCTGCGAAGAATGCATGGAACCCGGAGTTCCTGTATTTACTGCATTCGGCATTTAAGGAAGACTACCCGGGATTAGATTATCGTGGATGTAGCTTACTCAAACCAGGATTTCGTAATCATGAACCCCAAGAGCTGCGGAATAATATAGAGATCGAAAAGTGCGAAAGTTTTCACCGGCCACTATGGATTATATTTCCTGGTTTGGGCTGTCAATGGCCTGAAATGGGGAAGGACCTCATGCCTGTGCACCCATTTGCTGAATCCATCCACAAATCCAAGTTAACACTCAAGAACCTCGGTATGGACTTGGAGAAGCTGCTGAGAGCGAATGACTCAACAATTTTTGAGAATATTCATCACGCTCTCGTGGCCATCACTTCTATACAAATTGCATTGTGGGACACCCTCAAGGAGGTGCTCCCTTCCAGTATTGATGGCTATGTGGGGTACTCACACGGAGAGCTACTTTGTGGTTACGCGGATGGTTGTCTGACAGCGGAAGAAACATTGCTACTGACGGACGCTAGAGGTCGAGCTATTGTTGAAACACGGAAAGTGATTGGAGCCATGGCCTCCGTGGGGTTGTCAGCAGAAGAAGTCACGCGACGGCTACCTGCAGGTGTTCAACTCGCCGGTATCAACTCCGCAAGTAACGTAACGATTTCTGGAGAGGCTGAAGCTGTGACTAAATTTGTTCAGCTGCTAAAAAGCGAAGACAGGTTCGCAGTTCCCGTAAATGCCTGCAATGTGGCCATGCACGCGTCGTTCGTGGACGAGTCTATGGAGTTATTTGCGGAATATGCGGCAGGAATCATTCCTGACTCTGAAAAGCGGCTAAGGAGTGCCCGCTGGGTTAGTACACTGTTCTCAAGGAACAGCAATAATGTGAGCCAGCCTTGGGAAGATATTGCCTGCACTGAATACTTCACACACAACTATCGCCTCCCTGTTCTCTTCTATCAAGCCTTACAAAATGTCCCGCAAGGGTCAGTGGTGCTAGAAATATCTCCTCAGAGATCTCTTGCAAGAACAACAAAAGATACTGTGCCATCAGATTGTGTTTACATAGCACCAATGGAGTCAAAGGTAGAAGATAGGCTGGTACACTTTTATGAATCCGTTGGCAAGATTTTCAATGCAGGTCTGAGCATAAATATGAGCCGCCTTTACCCTAAAGTATCAGTTCCCGTCTCTGCCAACACTCCCTTCATCTCTCCGTTAGTAAGGTGGGAGCACGAGGAGTCATGGAAGACTCACATTATCTCCTACCCGCTGGTAAGTTATAACATGTTAGTTTAGAAAGCAAGTGCTTGGGTTAAAAGCAAGTCTGGATCTTCACGAATGTTTGTCTAAAACTTTTCTTAACTTAACTAGGACTCGGGTTACGAGACAATTGTGGACCTCAATTCTCCTGCGCATGAAAATATAAAGGGACACAGAATTCAGGATCGTGTTCTGTACCCCGCCACAGGCTACATTTTTCACGTTTGGACGCACTTTGCAGAAATTTTGGGCAAAGAGCTCGAATCTACTGCGGTAGTCTTGCGGAACGTCCAGCTGGAGCGAGCTACAGTTCTTGACGAGAAATGCACAACGCCAACAGTTCTGTTCTCCACACTCCTGAGTAAATCTGGAACATTTGAGTTAAAACATAGAGACGAAATAGTCATGTCTGGCAACATCGAGTTAATGAACGACGACTCACTGAATGATGGCAGTATAATGCATAGTACTTCATGTTGGGAGAAGAAATCGTCTGGCTCTTGGCTTCCCTTAAACACCAATGACATTTACAAGGAATTCAGGCTTCGAGGTTACAATTACAGGGGGGCTTTTCAAGGAATTCAAAATATTGATAATGAGGGTAAATGAAAACACCTCCATGTCGCTCCTTCAGGAATGACGTTTTTAGGCCATTCTCATAAACTTTCCATGTAACATCAACAGTACGTATGAACTTGCAGGCAAGTGGGCTGAAATCACATGGAGAGGAGACTGGACAACTTTCTTGGATAGTCTACTCCAAACAACACTACTGCCCACGCCGTCAAGATGTTTGGCGCTACCCGTGGCCATCGAGAAGATCGAGGTTGATCCCGTCAAGTTTCTGCGCCATGTGGGCAGTTTAGAAAGAAGTAGTTGTAGATGTGAAATTTCTTAAAGTTTAATTGAAGTCTGTGCATTCCCTCATCGTTTTCTTTATTGTTGGTTTTTAGCAGGTCCAACGGTACGCGTCGAGATTAATCATGCTCTGGGGACAGTAAATTGCCCGGGGTTACATGTGAAGTCCGTTATCACAACCGTAACGCCTCGAAGGAACCAACAGCGGGGAAATCTGGCGTTCGCAGCTCATGTATTTTGTCCAACGATGGACAGCGGGACGCTTTTAAAACGGAGCATTTGCATTTGGGAAATGATTGATCTCGTGCTGGAAAACAATAATTTCAAACAGCTCCAAGTTTTCGATGTATTTACCAAAACTGATCGCTCCGCTGCCGAAGACTTTTTCAAAATCTTACGTCTCACACCGTGCCGCCAGGTGATTCTAAATCTAACGTTACAATACGCCAGATTTCCTGGTAAATATATTCCAAACCTGGGCAAATACAAAAGTAGGCACACGCTTGCAAGACAGTAAAGGCATAAATCTGAACAAATATACACCAAACCAAATCATCAATTTAAACAACTCACAACGGGGATAAACAACTTTCAGGGATACTACCTTAAGTCAAACGTTTATCTGTCAGTCTGCGTGCTTTTTGTGTTGTCACATGAAATAAATATGACTCTTACGCGCAGGCGAATATCCAACTTCTGACTTTGCCGAATCAAGTGGAAGAACTGGGGGCGGAGCAGAAGAAGTTGGGGAACTTAGTGGTGAAAGAAAATACTGAATCGTTGGTACCGGACGTCGAAGCTGATTTGGTTTTTCTGGATAACTCACGCCTGCTGAATGCCGTGGTAGCGCAAGTAAAACCTTTTGGGTTCATTGTGCTCCAGTCAGATGGCGAAGAAGAGATAGGAGCACAGGCTTATGGCCTTGTTCCCGTGTCCAAGAAGATAACGGAGAATACGGTCATTTCACTGTACAGGAAGGTAGACACAGATGGCATACAGATTACTCACTTTCCACTTAATCAAGAACATCATACGGATTTCCAATGGGTAACTGAGCTCCAAGATGTTCTCGAAAGGACACCGAACGATGGATCAAATCGGATCTATGTCACGTCCCAGGGCCAAGCCACGAGCGGTATTAACGGTTTCGTCAAGTGTCTACTTCAGGAAGAGGGCCACGACCACGTCCGTTGCATATTCGATCCCGACAGTCAACTCATGGATATAAATTTTGCGCAGCCATGCGCCATGCTTCAGTCCATAATTGAGAAGGACTTGGTCATCAATGCTGTGGAAGATGGAAAAATAGGGACGTATAGGCACGTTCTTATGGAAACGAAAAAGCCTACCAAGGATGTTGACCACGCATACGTCACGACATTAACGCCAGGTGATTTGTCGGCCTTGCAATGGGTGGAGTCCCCATCAAGTCCGTATTATCCCTCACAACAGGTGGCCAAGTCGGAGGTCTACAGTATCGAGTATGCAGCGGTGAACTTTCGCGATATTCTACTCGCCACCGCAGTCGTTCCAATACCGCCTAATCACAGATACAATGGGCCTTTCATGGGGTACGAGTTCTCGGGATACGACATGGAAGGAAAGCGAGTGATGGGAATTGGCGAAGTAGGAATGTTAGCGACGTCAGGATGGACCGATCCAAACTTTGTCTGGCCTGTTCCTGAACATTGGACGCTGGAAGAGGCAGCAACCGTGCCAATTGTGTACTCAACAGTGCTGTATGCACTCCACACAAGAGGAAGTCTTCAACCTGGTCGGAGAATTCTTATTCATGCAGGGACGGGAGGCATTGGACAGGCTGCCATTAATGTTGCCCTCGCTCAGGGTTGTGAAATCTTCACCACAGTTGGGAGCCAGGAAAAGAGAGACTTTTTGAAACAGCGCTTTCCACAAATCAAAGATGACCACATTGGAAATTCTCGAGACACAAGTTTCGAAGGACAGTTTTTGCAAGTTACGAACGGTCGTGGTGTGGACGTTGTGGTGAATTCACTGGAAGGTGAGAAGCTTATGGCAAGTGTCCGCTGTCTGGCTACAAATGGAACGTTCATCGAGTTGGGTGTGTACGACGCTCAGAAGAATACGGCGTTAGGAATGAGGCATTTCCTCAAAAACCTGGACTTCTGTGGATTTGACCTACTTAACGTCATGACCGATAACAATTTTCCGGAAAAACTTCGGAAGTTAATAGTTGACGGTATAGCCAGCGGGGCAGTTCGACCACTACCGACGCACCCTTTTGAATGTTATCAATTAGAAGAGGCCTTCCGTTTCATGTCTAACGGGAAACACATGGGGAAATTGCTTATTAAAACCCGTGCTGAATGTACCCCAAGAAATGATAAACGCATCAGTGCCCTGGCCCGTACCTACTTCTCAAGAGACAAGGGTTACATCATTGTAGGGGGTCTGGGTGGTTTTGGCTTAGAAGTTGCTAATTGGATGATTGAGCGAGGAGCCCAGAATCTCATTCTGACTTCTAGATCCGGCGTAGTTAATGGATATCAATCCTTGTGTCTGCGAAGGTGGAGGACACTAATGAATGCAAATGTAGAAACCCCCGCAATTGACCTGTCAAGCAGAGAAGAAGCGGAAGCATTCATTCGGGAAGTGTCCGAGCAGCGCCCAATTGGAGGAATATTTAACTGCGCAATGGTACTTCAAGATGATGCATTTCGTCTTCAGAGTTGTGAAACGTTTAAGAAAGTGTCAGCACCGAAAGCATCACTAACAGAGCACTTGGACGCTCTAAGTAGACAATATTGCCAAGATTTGGACTACTTCGTCGGTTTTTCCAGCATATTTGGCGGTAGAGGAAATTCAGAGCAGACAAACTACGGATGGGCAAATTCTGTTATGGAAAGAATATGCAGGAAAAGAATGGCTGACGGTATTCATGGTCTTGCAATTCAGTGGGGCGTTGTTGGAGACGTAGGCTTCGTGGCTGAAAAGATACAGACAGCTGCTGCTGTGTCGGGAATATGAGGATGGATGTAGCCCGATGGTTATATGTTCCAAGGATGCGGAATTTCGGTAGAGCTAGGCTGCTAATTATCCAAGGCAAAGACGATCTCGA
>JAQFYD010001507.1:0-11949 GCA_034694225.1 Bourletiella hortensis
CAGATGTGTATTTGTTGCATAATCTAGATTTGCATCTAAATGCTCTTTTAACTGCAACATAAGAAACACCACCACCATATCCTAAACACTTTTTGATAGTACTTAGTTCTTTAAATAAGTTTTCAAATGTGTATAATACTTCTTCGTTCTTTGGTATTATTTCTTATTTTAATTTTTGATTTAAATTTTTGATTGATTTTTATTAAACATCGTCATAATGACGTCGAGCTACTAGTAAGGAGGTAAAGCCAATAATTTTATTCGAAATATCTTTATCACATATGAAAGATATTTTTTGCTAATTAAATTGAAATATGAAATTAAATAAGCCCATTTTTTATTTGCTGTGTCCGTTGTATTATTTTTAATATCTTATATTATAATCATAATTATAGTACACACTTTTTATTATCTTTATTACATTTATTTTAATCAGAAATATAATATTTGAACTACATAAAATTTATCAAATTTCAAAATGGTCCATTTTTGTAATAAAAAGGTCTATTTTTGAAATGGTTTTGTATAGTTAGTTCATTTTTGCAAAAATTTTTTGGGTGCTTGGTCCATTTTTGCAACATATGGTCCATTTTTCAAAATTTTAGGAATAGCGGTCCATTTTTGCAATTACTTCTTTTTTGTATTATTTATTAAATAAATAATTATTGATTATTTTTTTTGTTAAATTGGTTGATAATTTTGTGATTATTTTGAAATGATGACGTCGGGTTACTTATAAGAACCCTAACCTTAAATTGTTATTTAAATTGCCTAATACTCACATAGCACACCAAAATATTATTCTGTACTTTTGTTTTGGCGTTCAATTATAGTATATTTGGACTTGGGTTAATATACTGGTGTAACAATGCTGAAAATTTTGCCCGATAATGGCCTACGATTGAGGGGACAGTCAGACATATGAGAACATATTGTCTATTTTTCACAAAAATAAGTTCAAAGATATACAAATAAAAAAATATTAAAACCATTATATTTATATACAAAAAAATATTAAAATTTATTGCAATATTTTTTAATAAATATAATTTAATATAAAATTGTTATAATTATTATTATATTTGATGATGAATGGTGCGTAAGATGTGAAAAATTGATAACGTTACATAGTGTGGTGTAAGTTCAATGCCGAAAATAGAAAAGAACTATTTAACCATTATATTAGCTAATGTAATATGTCTGACTGCCACCCCCCCTTTATTGTAGGTCATTAAACTTTGCCCGTTACATCCATATAAAACCAATTTCATATACAAAAAATAATTAATAATTAATTTTTATATCTTGTAGAGAATTTGCACAACTAACTCCTTTTATGTGTTTATTTCATGCAAATAAATATATCTATATCAACCTGTACTTATTCCATAACTCTTTCAAATGCGTGTACAAAGTTTGCCATTTTATTCTAATTTTTAAGCCTTTAGAGATGGTTTATAATTTACGGTTTGTCATTTATTAATTTTTTCGCAATAAATTTCTCATTCGTTTTAATTTTATATTTATTAATGCGATCAATCTTCATAGTCTTCTAGTAATTACATTTTTCCGTTTTGTATAATATTTCTTTATGTACTATAGCTCATTTTCATTTATATAGAAATTTTTAGCAAATTTTATATTTTAAATATATAGCTTTTTCCATTTAAATTAAACAATTTCCTAAAATTATTTAACTTATTCTAAAAAGATTAAACATTTTACCAAATATAATTCAACTTTTTCCAAATACATTTCAACAATTTTACCAATAAACTTAAATTGTGTTTTTGTGTTAATAAAAAAATTATAAAATACCCAAAATTTACTCATTTAGGGGAGTATGTGAATGAGAAATAATAAAAGCAAATATCAAAATTTTGCTAATCATAATTATAAATCAAAGCATTTAAGTTAAATATAGTCACTATTTATTATAGTGTTTTTAAAATATCTACAAATTTTTGACATAAATAAACATACAAAATATGAATTTTTATTGATAAGTAAGAAAAATGATTAAATTAATGATCAGGAAATATATCATCAACTTAAAGAAAAGGGAAAAGAAACTTGACGTTTTAAATACAGTAATATCTCCCAAACATAAAATCCCTCACAAACTCGTAAAAAGCATTTGGAACAAAACTACAATCTACTATAAAAATATTAAAAAACATCTAAATATGAAATAAAACTAAGGTATTAAATATTGAATATTAATAAAAAATTATCGAAAAGGTTTTTTGATTTCGATCAATCCTTTCTTTTTAATTCTTCATTGAATTTATTTGGATTCCCTCCATACCTTGACAAAATTATTTATATCGAATTCTATTAAATTATTAAAAATTTGATACCCTCCAAAAGAAAAAAATTAAAAAAATTAATAGCGTTTCTTTTGCTAGAAACGACAAAATAATATATAAAAAAATACTTATTGATTAATATTAATCATAATAACATTATATATAGTCCTTCCTTTGTTATTTATAAGTCTAATTTATATTGCCCATATATGCACATGAATATATAGGGTAGGCTACAATTATATGGACAGTCTCAATTTTTTATATGATCATTCTCACTTTTTTATGGACATAATCATCATTCCTATATGAAAGTGGTCACCACTTTTATATGGACATGGTTATCATTAGATATGAACATAGCTATCAATCAGATATGGACATAGTTATCAATTAGATATGGACAATTACATCATAAACTCTAATACAGTGATTATACCATAAACTCTATTGAGATGTCTATTATAAGTTTATTATAAATCACGATTATTCTATTTTGATCAAACTATTGGTTTATCGTTTCTGTATCCTGAGTTCTTATGCTGCCTTTTTGTATAAAATTAAAACTCATTTAATTGTGATATATTCATCTTATTAGAGTTTATGATGTAATAGTCAATATCTAATTGTTATTTATGTCCATATCTGATTGGTAACTACACTCAAACTGATTAAGTTTTGTAACACCACTTTTTCAACAAATATAACACGTGAGAACAATTCGATTAAAATGAATTAAACTTTCAAAATAATGGATCAAAAACATATATCTCAATAACTATGATCATTTTTGTGTTTTTATATCTGATAATATCTATATTTCATCATAAAAATAAAATGATACAGTAACAAATTCCTTTTTATAATTATAAATATCTAATTAAAAGCAAAAAATGTATTGTAAGGTAAACTTTATATGTTATTAATTATATTGATAATTTAAAATAAGATTCGTAAAAATATTTTATGGTACTTTATTTCATTTTTTCAGAAAAATTAACTATAGCTTACTTCAATATATGCCATCTTTGAGAGACTATTGAAATATACCAAATTAATATTAATACCACTAAATGGTTTCTTTTATATTTCAATCAAGGCTTTGACACAGGTATATAAGCTAACATACAATTTTTACAAAATACTATATTTTTTGAAGCTTTCTTGTGGTTATGAGCGTAACCTTTCTACAATTTTTTAAAATTGATATCAAACTGTTATTTGTGACTTAATCCATTTTCTTTTTGCAAATAATTATAATGTTTTTTATCCTAATCGTGTGCTTAATTTTCAACTTTTATTACTTCATATTGGGTCTAGAATCATTTCGCCTTATCTCGCATGACTCGTATAATTTTTTAACTTCGATATTTATTTAAACAATCTTTTTATTCAAAGATTCTAATATATACTGTCTTTGTAGCAGAAACACTTTTTCTTATGAAAATAAGACCTTTTAAAATAGCCATGTTTTTTAAGACTTCAATAGCATTATATACCTTTCGTAAACAATTTCTTTACCTACAAAACACTTTTATGATATGTTAATCTATCTGCTAAATTCAAATTTATTGATTTTTTTTCTTATTGGGTTAGCCCATGTGCTTCAGTAAACTTTTTCTTTATTTCGGAAAATAAACATTTTGTTATTTTGGTAATGAGCTATTAATGAGGGGGACAGTCAGACATGAAATCATCATATAAAATATAAATGAAAAATATTTATAATTAACTAAATGTATTAAAAATAATTAAAATAAGGTGTAATTAATCACAATAATTAAATTATTTTTATTTTTGATTATTTTTTACTTATTTCATTTTGTATTTCTTATAATAATATGAAAAATAGAGATAATGATTTCATATGTCTGACTGTCCCCCTCATTAATAGGCCATTACAGTTATTTTGCAATTATCCATAGATAAACATCCTAATTATTATGATTTCATTTGTATTATTAGCTTTACGTGACACTTTTATACTTTCGACCCAAAATTTTTCATTGTGAAATATATTCATTGTTGTAGTAGAGTGTATAATATCTATTTTTACGGGGTTTCTTAAACTTTTAATATCAGAGTATATAATTTCAACTCGATTCTTTTTTTCGTTTTAATACATATAAATAAACCAAAATTAGTTCATTTTTGAGCTTGGTTATTTATATATGTTGATCTTCAATTTTAATCTTCTTATTTATTTCTGTACCATTTCTTTTCTATTAACAAAATGATAAATTTCTTAAATAGAAATTTCCAAATAATTTTGAATTAGGTAGCGAATATTCAAATTTATTTAGAATATTTTAGTGGACATTTTTGAAAATATGTATTTGTATCGTCAATCTTGTTCTTCAAATTAGTTGTTACAAAAGATTTTTATTTTGAGTGTATGTTCATATCTAATTGATAACTATGTTCATATCTAATTGATAACCATGTCTATATAAAAGTGGTGACCACTTCTATATAGGAATGATGAGTATGTCCATAAAAAAGTGAGAATGATCATATAAAATAGAAAGAGTGTCCTTATAGTTGTGGCCTACCCTATAAATGTCAATTTATAAAAAAACTTGAATATTTAGGCATATATTGTTCATAAACAATTGTTTTACAGATAATAGATATAAATATAAAGTTCTGGTAACAAGTATTTTGAATCGACTAATTAAAAGATTAAAAAATAGGTTCTAAAAAACATATTTATTGAGATAGATCATTATTGTATGTTAGCATATTCGTACCTATTTATTATACTTGTATTTTAATAAGCAAATTTTAAAAATATACCTGAATTTCTATTCACCCTCTCAAATGTAGAATTCTACGTTTGAGAGGTGGTTTCAGTCAACTAGAACCGGTTTTTAAATTCCAAGTTTGGAAGGTATTACTGTATTTAGACTTAAAGTAACTAAATAAGAATATAATGATACTAATTTAAAAAACTAAATAAGCTAAAACTAAGAAAACTGAAATGCTGACATCTGTAGCGAACATCAGATATGTGATTTACATAAAACCATGGGGTAATTTTTATTTTAAATAAAGTGTATTCTGAATTTTTCCAACTTAAAAAATACAAAATATCATATCAATAATGGCATTAATATTCGGCTTAAATCAGGATATATTAAAATATACAATGATAAATGAATAAATACATGATTTAGTTTAACAATAATGTATTGTAAATATTAAAGAAAATATTACCTAAAATGTAAGTTTAAAAATCACATATAATTATGCATTTTTATCTTTTAATAGTCTTGTGGTGGATTTTATTATAAATATAAAGCCAAAATTATCAAATAAAATTGTCTATTTGAATAAATTCATTCAAACTATTTATCATTTTGCTTGTATTTAGTTTTGAAACCAATAATTAACCAAACTTTTCTTTATAATTTTAATTTTTACAAGTACAAAAAATTGTTGAAATATATTTGGAAAAAAGTTGAATTATATTTGTTAAAATATTTAATTTATTTTGGAAAAAGTTGAATAATTTTAGGAAATTGTTTAATTAAAATGGAAAAAGCTATAGTTTTTTACCTTTTTTCCTGGAACCCTCACTATATATCTCTTAACCCCTTAACTGTTATAGACGAGATATCTCGTCATTACATCACCATGTTTCAGAAGGTTTCAGGAATACTGTAAGTCATGTAGAAGACCAAAAAGCATAAAAAGATTGGAAATAATACGGAACAATTTGAACTTTATAATCATACAAAAAAAGTTCAATGATGATAGCTGTGTTTGTTTCTAGGTAATCTGAAACATCGATTGCCAAAAAACGCCACAGTTAAGGGGTTAAATAATATTTTAAAAAATTATACATTTTTTAGTTTATATTTGGTTTATTCATAATTAATTCAATTATAATTAAGAAATCTATATAATACCAATTATAAAATAAGTGTATAGTATATTTTTTGACCTTTTGATAATTATATTTTATTTATCTTTATGATTCACATATGCAGTTAATTCTCTATTGATCGAGCAGGTATTTTTTACACGGATATACTCCTATATAGATTGCTAATATTAACAGAATATTATATTTTGAATCATTTTTAAACAAAGTTTGGTTCAATCAATGTTTTAATTTGCTCATTTTGGACTATGTCTACCGTTGTAAACATAAATTTTACGTTGGGGCGATATGTCCAACTACTTAACAATATATCATACTTTTTGTCTAAAAATTATTAATAAAAAAGGAATTGAATATAGTCAAAAAGTACAAGACAATAATGAAATTGATGTTTTATGATTCTGACTAGATACAATTTTCAGGAAAAATGTTAAGTCTATAGGGTTAATTACGAATATTAAAATTTTACATAAATTTAAATGCAATTCAAAAAGTTGCCATTGAGGTTTAGTGATACTGGATTAAAGGACATGAAAGATAATGAAATAAATAAACTAATTAATTCAGTTAATATAAATGATTTAGAAAAATATCCAGAAGAAATAGAAAAAATACAAAATTACTTGTTAACTGACTTATCGGATATAGAAAGAAAAGAAGTTAGCTTATTAATAAGAAGATTAAAAAGAAGTGTATCAAATCATTTAATACCTGCTTTGAAAAACAAAAAAAGAATAAATGAAATTAAAACAATATTAGAAAAGACAAGTTTTGATGGTACTTTAAAGAGTTTTGTATTAGAAGAAAGCCAATCAAAAGAAATAGATAATAAAGAATATAAACTAATAGATTCAAATATAAATTATGATAAATTGAAAGAACTAAAACCTAAAGAATTTAAATTAAATAAAGTTAAAAAAGGAAACAACTTAAAATGCCATAATATTAATCCATTATATCTATATTGATATTTCTATTTTTAACATTATATTTCTTCATATTATTTTTATTTGATTTTTTATTATCTATTATAACTTCTTTATTATTTTCAATATTTTCGATAATTTCTGAATCAAAGTTTTCATTACAACTTAAAAATAGCTCCTGTATTCTTGATTCTAGTAAATTTGAATCTAAATTTATATCAAATTCTTCTAAAAATCTTTTTTGTATTTTATCATCAAGCTTATTCCATATTTCCATTGCCGATAATTTATCTATTGATAATAAGTTTAATTTACTCATATCAATATTAGAAAATTCTCTTCCTAATACTTCATATTCATCTTCCGAATCTATATTTAAAATATTAGATTACCTGATAAAGTATAAGGATGAGTTTTTTCTATTTTTTCTAATAAAGCTTTTGTATCTTTTTTATTTTTAATATTAGATTTCATATTCTTTAGATGATGCTCTACTTGATCTTGATAAAATAATTCTGTGCATTGTTCATGTTTCTAATATAAATTGATGAAAATACTTTAGTTTTATAACAAGTTAAAGAACAATAAGGTATATCACATTTAGGGCATATGTATTTTGATTCAGTTTTATGACATCTATTGATTAGTTTTTTATTTACAATTGACACTTTCTACTAGAACCTTTTAAATCGCTAGATTCTTTAATTTTTATTGAATTCATTTCGATTAAAAATTTTAAATTTTATATTAAAAACGGAAAGAACATTGAACTTTCCGTACGACTTGTACAACCGATTGTACAAGGTGTTATGTTTTATTGAAAATCTAAAATCAAAAGTAGAATAACAAAGAAGCCATAAAAAGCAAGAATTCGAAATAAAATGTTAAAAAGAATATTTCTCTGTGGTTAGCCATACAGGTACATTTTTTGAAAAATGTTCTCGTACGAAAAGCGTTAGACAAAATGATTTTTTAATTAAACAAAGCTTTTAAGATTTTTGAATACAAAGAAGCTTATTAAATTCTAATATACAACCCAAAAATCTTCAAAATGTATTCATTTAATAATGTAAAGAAAGCTTATTGATTTATAATTTATACCAACATATAAAATTGATTTTCTTAAATTTATTAATAAAAATCATTGGTTTTCATATATTTAATATATTTGATGATGCAAGAAATACATTTTAAATAGAGCCTTATTCAATTCGATATTAAACTCATAAAATCTTTAAAACTTAAACAGAAAAATGTGTTTAATCAGATAATCAAATATTTTTAAAAAACGAAATTTAATTACATTATCAATAGTTTAACACTAAATATACCGGGATATTTTATTTCCTATTTCTACCAAATGAGATCAATTTGACCCACTGATTTTTAAAAAAAACTTACTTGAAATAAATAAGAAAAAACACCATTAAATGGTGGAAATTTAATTAAAGAATACGTACACTCTTGTAAATAAATTATGGCTCACTTTACACAGAAATAAATACGAATCAAAATTATAAAAAAATAATAAAAATTTTAATATCTAGCAAAGAAACACTGAAAGAGTATATTTTTCAATTTTTTCGCAAATTGATTGTTTGCTCCAAAAACGGTTAAACTTTTTAAATGCTATGTAATAATGGATCAGTTTATATTAAGTCACTGTAAAAATCAAAATAAAAGGTTTAATGATCGATTTTTTGCCTTCTAGATGTATTAGCTCTAATAATCTTATACGGTATGTTTCATAAAGTTTTTTTATATTTTTTAGGTATACTCTTAGAAACATTCTTGATTTCTTTTATTAAACTTTTTTATATTTAAATTGGTTTTTATTGTACAGCTTATCTTGAATAATACTACAAATGTTATCTATGATATTTAGGCCAGGACTCTATGCAGGCCAATTGAGAACTTCTATATTTTTCTTGCTCGGAAATTCCTTTGTAATTTTTGACGTTTTTATTGTTACATTATCTGCCGCCACAAATAGGGCCTTCGCCCAAATCCCTTACTTTACTAAGGCAGAAATACTTTTTCTAGATAATGGATGTATTTTTGTGAATTATAACGACCCTCTATAATCTTGAACTTGAGGTTACAATTTCTCGCCACAGCGTCCAAAACTATTACAGCGCCTCCTTGGTTTTGAAGTTTTATTCTAATATGATTGGCCTTAAATCAATATTTAGGATTGATAACTTGACAAAAATATTCCGGATCGTCAAGAGAAACCTGCCTTTCATCTGTAAACACAACATTTTAATAATTACTTTTTATTTTTAATAGAGATTTTTTAAAACCAAGTGGTTTCTTTGTGTTAAATTCATTCAAATAAAAAGAGAAATATATTGGCCTATATTTATAACCTAACTCTTTCAAATACTTGTACGATGTTTGCCTTGTTATTAATTTTTGGGCTTTTAGAGATAGTTAAATAATCAACATCTTGTCCTTTTTTGGTTTTAAGCCCAATAAACACCTCAATTTTTTTGATTTGGTATTCATTTAATTCTTTTAGTCTTGCTGATGCTATATTAGTTCCATTTTTTTATTTTGTATAATATTTCTTACTGTACTATTCGCCATTTTAATTGTTCTAGAAACCTTCCTCAAGCTTTTATGTTATAGGTAAAGATTTTTAACTTTTTGTCTAAAACTTTAGTATGCATCTCTTAAATATTATTTAAAAAATTTTTATTTTTTGTAGTTTATATTTTAATGTTTTTAATTTATTCATATTTGATCCTAAATTGATTAACAGTCATTGAGCAATAATACCATAAATAGAATAATTGAAATTAAATCTTAATAAAACAAAATTATAGAATCTTTTTATTTATATAGCTAATTATATGTTTATTATTGTTTTATAATTCCGATTCTTAGTTATTGCTTTGTAAATTGAGCCATAATTGTTTAACAAGAGTGTATAAAGAAAATGACATTTTCTAAACAATAATAGTACTTATAAAAATTTTAATTAGTATCTTAATAAAACAGAAATTACTTTGAAAATTTGAGGATATTCAATAAGATATGAAGGTTTGAAAATTTAGTCATGTAATAATTCGAAAAGAATAAGTAGATAAGAATGATTTACAAAAAAATATATGCTTCTTATGCTCAAATAATAAATTCAAGCTTCAAAATTAATAAAAGTAAAATCTCAGAAAAAACATAAATAATTTTTACATATCATGAAATTCAAGTGGTACACTTTATAAAAATAAGTTTCAAGGTCCAAATTAAGATTTTGTTGAACACTTCATCTTATTGATCTTAAAAATTTACAAATTAAACATCTTTTAAATTTATAAATTTTGTAGTTTTTTTCGAACTTTATACCTATTTTTGATAATAAAATGTTCAAACTTACAGTAATGTTATTTAAAAAGTGTAATGTTAAAAGCAAATTGCGTGACAAGTAACTTACATCTTATTCTTTTTGCAACACTAATATTTTTCTATAAATTCACATTACACCTCGGTAGAAAACGCATAAAAATGACTACATAGAAAATGGGTGTACTAAATTATAGATTTTGAAGATATTATTTTTCAATAGATAAAACATTATATACTATAACTATCGATATTTCAATATAAAATTATGAATATTAAAAATTTTCTTAAAATTTTTCATATATGGCAGTTTTCATTTCAAAAACACATTTTCTGAAACAAATTCCAACACACCCAATTTTGAATCTTTGTATAAAAAAGACTATGCTTTATATAGGTGCCAAGAACTTATTAAAAATAACAATAAGTAAACTTTTATATTTTACATTGTACCTAAAATACATGTTAAAATTTTCAACAATATATATCTAAAATTGATAAAGTTTTCATTGTTTAATAATATTGCTTAAAAAATTATATGAATAAAAATAATCAAGTTTTTATAAAGGTAGTGTAAAAACTCTACATATATTATTTTTCAGTTAAACCAACATTTTAGTTTTATTTTTGACTATTTAATAAATTTCCGATAAAAACCATCTTTTTAAAATGAAAACTGCCATATATCAATATTTTCTTAATAAATCTCCGCTATAACAATTTTTACGTTTAAATCTGCAATTTTGCATTTGATTTATCATATAAAGTTTTAAAATCAAGATTATCCCAAAATGCAGAAATCTTTTTTATCAAATATATTCACAATATTTGAAATAGATTTCCTAAGTCCTTAGAGATCTAAAAATAATTTCCTAAAAAGCCAGAAATATACGAAATAGTAAATCTAATGAAAATCTTGATATTACTAGATTTGTATTAGAGCTTTATAAATACTTCACTAAATTAATTATTAATATGTTAAAATCTCTGTTTTTAATCAGTATAGCAACAATATTCTTGTCTCTTAGAAGAGATATAAATCAATATACCATATTGAAATTTTTATACCCAGTAACTATAATTCATCAAAAAATGGTTTACAATATACAAACAGCGATTATATTAGCTTTGAAAGGTAATATAAATAAGAAGATGAATTTAAATTCAGTGAAAGTTGTTGGTGTATTAATTAATGAAAATAGAGAAATAAGAAATATTTAAAATAGTTCAAATAAATCAAATACCAATGCATTAATTAAAATATACAATAAACAAATGAAAATTAGAGATATAACTTAAAATTATACTTATAAGAATTTCAAATGTTCAAAGAACTCTTTAAATTTATTAAACATAGTTTTTAAAGATAATTTTATGAAATTGTTATTGAAAGCTATTTCTAATATTTTTTTTAAATTAATTTATTTAAAAATAAATAAATTAACAGTAGTTTATAAATAAACCATATATAGCCATTTAAGGA
>JAQFYD010001508.1:0-11940 GCA_034694225.1 Bourletiella hortensis
GATTATAAAAAAGACGACCAGTCCATGAAAAAGACAAATAAGTGCTACTATTACTTCTATTTTAAATACCGACCGGCCTAGTGAAAATACTTGACAGCTCGCTCATCTTCTGTATCTTTTTTTGTTTGTTTCTTCACAAAGTTAAAAAAATGTTCTATCCTCCTCTTTCTGATGAAATTATAAAGTTCAGCAGCTGCCTCAAGACACACACGTGTTAAGGATGTTCGTCTACATTAATTAATTAATTACTAAGAATAACAATAATAATGCTTCTATGCCTGAGTTATTGGCCAACATATGTAAAATCCATTTGTTGCTATAGCACTAACAGTACTAATAATTTCCCAGTCAACCTGCCATAGTTATTATGTGTATTACTAATAGCCAAGTTATCACACTACTGCTGGCTAAAAATTCAGTTGGAATTCATATAATATAGTAGCAAAAAACTAATAAGCACGATAGTTACATTTTATACTAAATGTCTCTGGAATCTACCAACTCTATACGCCAATAATACATAGGCGATGATGACCTGTTCTTGTTAACTATGATAAAGCAGCGACGAGCGACGACGAAGTTGCGCTTAGAGACAACGCGTTAGTTTCCATTACTAACGTAAAAAAACAGTTGAAAGATCCGAACAGCGTTAACGTTTCATCGTCATCATAATTGTAGGAAAGCATGAATGAAAGGATTCGGAGGAGCATAAATTTGTAGCAGCCGTTATATCTTATATCAAGCCTTTCTGTCTATATGACTTGAGGAAGAGCGTCGTCGTCTATTATATGATGCAGGAAACTAAAGATACACAAAGTTATACAAAAAAACAAGGACGATGGTGAATACGACGAAGACTGAAGTAAGTAAGTGGCTGTCAACGTCCAAAGAGAAAAAGTTACAGATCAACTAGTAGCTTCTTCAACGTTTTGTTAACAATATATTAAAAGTTGGCTATAAAAACGCTCTGTGTCTTCTTCCCCACTTTTTTTCTGCTCACGACGTAATCTTCTGATAATCACTTGGCAGTTTTGCTACTGTTTAGTTTTCTCACCCAAAACAGAAGTTATGTTTTCCACGACAACTTTTAGTATTATTATATAATTATTGCACCAAATCACGAACCTTTGTTCGCCGGGCGTTTGACGTTAGCTAACATACCGTTGATGCGGGGTAGCATTATTTAAATTACTAAACACTTAAGTGAACTATTCTCACTTAAAGAAAGTCTGGTTGGCCGGTTGGTTAGGATTGTTCTGCACATTTTGCTGCATAGGATTTCTTCCACTATTTGATCCTGTGGCATACAGCTGCTGTTGAAAGTGATGGAACTGTTGGGCATAGGCGGGGTCGGAGGGTGGAGGTCCGGGTTGTTGTTGCTGTGGACCCCCGGGTCCGCCAGGGTAGCATCCAGGGCCTTTCATATTGCCCGACATCATGGCTGGGGGAAGAGGCTGACCTGGACCACCTGGGCCTCCAGGGGGTCCAGGTGGCCCTTGATCCATCATGTGAGGAGGTGGAGGATGAGGCCCTCGCATCATGCCACACGGTGGGCCGTTGTTGTTCATTCCTCCTGGAGGACCAGGGTAGCCCATTCGATTTCCACCCATGTTTACATTAACGTTCATCTGCATCATTAAATATTAAATGTTCAGATTTTAATTAGGGTTCGTTAATCGCGTTTTAAGAACACTGAAATCGGAAAAACTTACCCCCATGTTTACATTGACTACGGGGCCGGGATTGGGATTTGTGTATCGTTGCAAGAAATCTAAGTTAGGACCGCTTCTCACACCAGGGCCGGGACCACCCATTACGCCGGACTGGGGGCACATGGGACCTTGACTGTGAGGGGGAGGAGGGCGAGCGGGAAGGTACTGGATTGTGTTCGGTGCGTTGGGCTTAACTTGAATATTTGTTCCGCCGAAAGCTCGAGGATTGCTCGAATTTCCGGGTATTCGATACGGACTACTTCTTACATTCTGCCCCATTCGAGGAGACTGATTGCCATACATCATTTGCGGTGGTCCTACACCTCGACCTGGTGGCATGCCCGGTGGTGCGTTGCACATAGAGCCCATCTGTCCCATCCCAGGTGGCATAGGACCTCCTCCCATCCCTCCAGGGGGCATGGAGTTCCCACCCATATTTCCACCCATCTGTCCAGGATGCATTTGTCCACCTCCAGGCATCGGGCCGGGCGGCATAGACTGCTGCATGTTGGGTGGTGGTGGTCCTTGCGGTCCACCAGGAAGCGCAGGCATGTGGCCCATTTGGTTTGGCATGGGCATGTTCTGGGGCATGTGACCACCCATTTGATGACCCATTGGACCCATATTGGGCCCAGAGCTCATGTATGGAGGGATATTCTGAATATTCATTTGCTGTATCGTCATTGTAGCGTTTACATATGTATTATTTACTGTTTGTGGCCCTCCCATCGCCATACCTCCATCTACATTCTGTAAAATTCAAACGATAATTTGCATTACATAACAAGGCTGACTTAAAAACAATGTCATCAACTGGCAGTCAAACTTTCAAACCGGTGCTTACCTGTACACTGTGCATGGAAGTATTGAAGTTAACCATGTTAGGATTCATCGGAGGGCCTCCTGGAGTATTCATTCCGTATCCTCCATTGCTACCCATGCTGAAACAGGAATCAAATTCTCATTACGTTTGCCTGCAAAAGTAACCAGGACTGAAAAAATCTAAAGGTGAGTTACTTACCCACCGCCGGGCGCATTCGGAGGAGTACCATTACCACCGGTTAGCTGCTGACTCATTTGTACCATAGAAGAAATAGGATCGAACGCGGGTTTGTTTCCTGGTGGACCCGGTCCGGATAAGTTGGGATTTAAGGGAACATTGTCAAATACACCATTTCCAGGTCCGTCAGGATGAGAATCCATGGGACCAAGGGGAGGCATTCCCTTAGTCATACCCATACTGCAAGGTGGGGGAGGAGGGCCAGAGCCCGCATGTCCCATTCCAGGGCCACCGGGAAATGGGACGGTATTGCTTCCAGGATTCTTCATGCCGTCAAGATTTAGCTGCAACGGCGTCCCTGGTTGAGAGTGAGAATTTCTATCTGGAGCTTGCGGACTGGGGTTTGGAGTTGTACTATTTTTCGGTGTCGCTACTGGCCCTACACTGCCTGGCCGATTCTGTAAAAAATATAACAGGCGTTAATGTAGAAAATTTAATTGGAAATCTAAATATAACAGCGACATAGTTAAAAGCAGGGAGGAGCCTCCACCGCGCATCCAACCTTGTGTCCTCCAGAGTTGACATTCATAGACATATCGGGCGTTGATTTCTGGTTCGATCCTGGGGCACAGGATACCGGAGTCGGTGGTGCTGAGTGTGATGGCTTTTGCTGATTTACATTAGGGGTAGATGGGTTCATATCCAGACTGGGCGGAAGCCTGTACACATAAAGTCTGTTATAATACCTGAAATAATTCACTCCTCTTCAGGTACGAAAGCGAAAATGAATACTACAGCCATACCCTGGGGAATGATCAGCGTTGTGTTCTGCAAGGCCGACGTTAGGTTGTTTTTGTATGGTTAATTCTTGACCTTCGAAGACATTGAGATACTGAATTTGTTGAGGCGAGGGCACCGGCATTAAGTTAGCTTCTTTTACTGAAGGAGGCGCTGAGGAAGTTGGTGATATTGAACATGAAGACTTGTCTTTCCTACTTTTCCCTCCTTCACTGTTACTACTTTCGGAGTCTTTCCGTTGGACGGCAGCTGAGGGAGAATTGTCCTGCACCTGTCCAACTTGAGGGCTGTAGTAACCTGATGGATAAAAGGAGTGACCACTGCCACCTCCTCCACCTTGGTACATACTGTCACCAGGCATCGGTGAATGTGGGGATGGTCTGAAAACCATAGAAACGCGCATTGCGTTAGTATTACAGTTTTTCGGTGAACAAGGTTTTATAAGAAGCTATCTGATTGTAATAGTTTGTTGCGAAACTCACCTGTGATGCCCTCCACAAGAACTACCCGGAGTCAAGGGAGTAGCAGGACTAGGTATACTTCCACCACCAACTTTATTGGACCTAGGGCCATTGGCACCGGCGGGTCCCATTCCGGGAGGAGGGGGAGGCAAAGAGCCAGGTTTCATTCCGTGCGGTGGTCCATCCATGTAAAAGTTATTACTATTCGAAGACCATTCGTTGCCATTACCCTTATTTGGGCCATTCGGTGGCCCTCCTTGACCAGGCATGTTGTAATCCATACCCATGGGTCCAGGTGGTCCACCCTATCAAATAAACACAAATCATGAATGCACCGCAATGCATAAATAGCTGGGAAAGATCAATAGTTTACGTACCGGCATATCATAGGGATTCATATTATCGTGAGGAGGCATGGGACCCGGAGGATGGCAGTTGGGGTCTCCGGGTGTGTGGGGATGGTCAGTTTCAGGGAATAATAATTTCTGCATGGTTCTCATTTTGGCAAGTTGTTCCTCACGATGTAGTCGTTGCTGCGGCGTTAAATTTTCGTCAGGAATTTTTATACCAGGTGGCATCGGCCCCTGGGGTCCGTTTCCGGGCATAGAATTATTAGGACCACCAGGGAAATAACCGGGTAGCTGGCCAGAAGGCATGGGACCCCCAGGTCCAGGAGGAGGTCCAGGTGGTCCACTCCCCATCATGTTGGGGTTATTAGGGTTTGGACCAGGTTGTCCGGGGCCCATATTACCACCGCAAAATGGTGCAGAGTCATAATACCCGCTCGAGAACCCCTGCTGATTAGGCTTTTGCTGCAATTAAACAAACGTTCAAATGGTGATGTGGGATTTTTCGATGGGTTTCTTGAAGTTTCTCCAGATTTGCAATCCGACTTACCGGTGGAGAATTGTGAGTATTCCAAGGTGGGGGTGGAGGACCTCCAGGATGCATGTTAAAATCTTGTGGCATATTCGGTGGCGGGCCAGGCATGTTCATTTGTTGATGCTGCTGGTTTTTAGAGCCCTTTCCCTTCGGTGCTACTGGAGGCGGTGGCCAGTTCGGGTTTCCCTGGAACTGCCGCCCAAAGTTATTCATTTTGAAGGGATTTTTCTACAATCATGACACATGTATTTAAGCATCAAAGTAACCTAGAACTTAGCTCCGATACTCAAAGTATCAAGACGGGGGTTGCATCATTACCTCTAAAAATTTTCTAGTAGCTGCTTGTGACATATGGAAGCCTATGATGGAAGGACAGTGTCCGTTGTACACAGCGTCTGCTGCCTTATTTGCTAACTTTGTTGAGAAGACGAAAATTTGACTTTGCTGCTGCATATATTGTGCTTCTAACGTACTAGGTTGCTGCTTCGTTGGCGGTGGAGGAGGCGGACCTGAGGTACCATAGTTACCCATCATTGGTGGCCCGTAATCTCCGGGACCATGGGGATGTGGCGGCATTGAGCTATTGCTCGGAGGTAAGTTATTGTTGTAATGAGGGTAACAATAAGGATTCATGGGTGGTTTGCCTGGAACAAATCAAAAAATAATTATTCAGTCGTAATTTCCATTCAATACAGGCAATAAAATCCTATTTTGATCATTATGGCATTAATAGGTTCTTATTGTTGCTGTTTATGCTAACGCCAATCCGAAGCTCCAGGGCTGAGTATAACTGTCAAAATGAATGTGAGATGCCTACGTGTTGACACTAATACTAATTAAAAACTAGTAAACGTAATGATTTTCACCGATGAACTCTCACATAGAGCTGAATGCTTGCCAAAACCCTCCGACCTTGCCATTGCGTATCCAAGTCGCACATTTCTTCGAAATAAGCATGAATTATCAGTTGGATACCACCTGATCAGTGACATTCATATTACGTAAATTTCTTGTTGCTGCCATCATAATATCACCTCCTATAGCTGTTTTCCTACACAAAAATAGCTGCGCACTAGAACTAGCGCTATCATATAGGAATGCTCGGTGTTGCACGCAAAAATTCTAGCACCTGAAGTTCATAATGCTTTAATAAAGCACTAATCACACCATCATCTCATGTTGAATTCGTCTAATTATATCACTCGTTTCACTCTTTGCTAGTACTAGCTCTTTCAAACCCATCCTTCTCTACTACAAACTTATAGTGACAGTCTTGAAAACTTATTTCCAATTGAACACAGGACTAGCTAGACGGTACTGCTGTCCATAACTCGCACAGCCTTGTGCCCTTCACAATATCTGTACTTTTATATACGATGCACAAACTCAAATAACTAGAGTCACATCACGCAAGAATAATTTCCAAGAGCTTCGGATTTACTGGCATGATCACTGATCACCTAAAACTGAACAAATACGGCGGCACGTAAAATCTTGCAATATTACTTGAGTGAAATAAAGAAACTTACAGTCAGGAAAGTCCTGATGACCGAGATCAGAAAGAGGTGGGATGTCAGGGCACTCCGTCTTGGGATCAAGCAGTGGAGTGGAAGGATTTTCCAACTTGATGTCCGCACCATTGAGCATATTAAGGTCATCGGTAAGCCCCTTATTCGGAACGGACGGATCCGCAGAGGACCCATCCCCAAGGTCTTGCAGATTTGAACTTAAATTCGGACCCGGACCACCGCCTGGATCTGGTCCTCCAACAGTATTTAGCTGCTTCTCCTCCTTGATCTTCATTCCATTCTTATTCTTTCGGCGCGCATTCTTGATGGCCCCGCCCCCACTGGGGCTCTTGCGGGGATTTCGTTTCTCCAGCGTGTCCAGTGCTCCCTTAACAACACTGACGTATCACTCTCTCCCACCAACTGCCGTGGATTCAGCAGGTCGTTTCCCCACAACGGCAGCTAAGCCGTGTCCTTAACTGACCTGTCAACATTTAACAAAGACAAAAACATATAATAGTAATAATGCCACCAGCAAATAAGTAAGTCCAATAACAACAATAATAATTTTCCCCTTCAATCCCTCACTAACCGCTGCTCCATATAACTAGTACTACTACATGTGTCTTCTTATGTGAGCGACAAATAGAGAGACAAGAGAGCACGGGGAACCCGACAACGCAGGTAGATTCGTCAACCAAAGCTTTCATACATATATTAAATATATTTACACTCAAACACATACTCCTCCTAAAAATACTTGCTACTTAATTTTAGCCGGAAGGGTTGCCAAACTCTAAAAATATACTAAACGTTCCATTATACGAACGTGGAAACTCCAGTTCCAATTCTCTACTATTTTCCTCTACTCTCTAATACAGTACACACACACGTCTCATTCTTCCCTCACAAATCTCCCCTTCAAGTAGAGTACTGTAGTGTTCATGCTCTTGCTGCTTAGCACAGTGTTCGTTCAGAGGAAACACTGTGTCCCACCTTTCTTATTTCCTTCCCAGTTTTGCTCTCTCTCTCCCTCAAATCACACCAAATGATCATTTTAGCACCGTAAACAAATTACCCAGACCCTTTCTCACACATCCTTGGACCACGATCCTTTTCATTTATTCTATAAACTCGTAATAAAAACCATGCTTTCCAGTCCTTATCCCTATATCTACCATCATTATTTGTCTAAACACAATGACGACGATGATGTTGATGATGTCGACACCGACTACTGGTGCTGTTGCCGTTGTTGTTGCTGCTGCTATTGCTAAAATTTTTGCACTTATTTTATTTACATTAGAAACGATAGCAGGAGAGTGGAGAGCAAGCAAACAGTGGAGCAAGTCAACGCAGTAATTTTATTACTGCAGCTCATTTTTCACTCTATATTTTATGCATGTGGTAATCGCAAAAGGAATGACATGACATGTGTACATACTACTCTCCCTCTCTTAATACGAATGAATCAACGAACCAAGTAGGAGCGAGCTACAGGCAGCAACCAGCAGCTCCTATCGCTTCCCCCATGTGGACAACAACAACTACTGAAATAATAACAGACTGTTCTGATATGCTCAAAGAGAAAATTCTGTGCACCTAACGAAATGCACAAATATACACGTCCACTAACCTAACACGCACACACATTTACACATACCATCATGATGACCTTCACAAAGGAGCCACCATGATGAGAGCAAGAGAACTAACGACTATCATCTATCAGCAAAATGCAATATCATTTTTTCTCCTAACATGTTCCAATAATAAAGAGCTTGTGGAGCAACTTAATGTGCCTAAAAACTTTTTCCTCTAACTTGTGACGACTAACCAAATGCAAGAAAATAAACAGCCATAAACGGAGCACACATGTTCCAATACATAAACTCCATTCCCTCTCTCTCTCTTTCTAATAGTACAAGCTTTTAATCAGTTTGAAAATAATTTCTTTCTCCTCCTGCTCCTCTATCCGTCTGTCTGTAGACTATCGGAAGGAAGCAAGTTGAGCAAATGATGATGATGACGATCATGAAATCGCATGAGACCAATTGGCCTCCGATGATAATTAGGTACTCGTGCAAGCATTTATTTACGTGCAAACTATCCTACATATGGACAAAACAAAATAAACTCTCCAGCTGTCGGCTGATGCATTCACAACAGTCATACTTAGTCAGCTCTCGGTCATATTATAGCTGGCCAAACCATTCCGGTAAACAGTAGTCACTCAGTCAGTCAGTTATGCCTACCTCTAAACTTGGATAGATAGCCGCCTCTGTAAGCATGTGCAATATACGCCTGGAATGGACAACAGGTTCGTCCAGTGTGATAAAGTCAAACATAAATATATGCATAACTCTCTCACCCATTCAAAATCTGTCATTCACCACCACCACTGACCAAAATAGTTCCAGTCCAGAGCAACATTATTCACAAACAGTCAGACAATCACCCGGAAGTTCCACCCACAAAATCTTCCGTCCAGTTTTCACATGATTTGGCGCAATTATCAGCTCTAGCATGATCATTATTTCCCCTTTGGTTCAAACGTCAGCGGAACCAGAGAACAATGAACAGCTAGATTTTTCACATAAATTAACAAACGCATCATCACGTTTTGTTCAAGCCTGCTGCCCATGAACGGATGAGTTTTATGAATGAAAATAAATCCTCCTCCTTTCTGCTATCCTAACTGCCACAAAAATGTAATACTGAACGTCTAATCAAATATGAATGGCGACAGTTATGGAGCAGTAGCAGCAAACTGTTCCGCCATTGATAACAACAACAGCAACCTGCACAGAGGCATTCCTAGGGATATAGGAGCGGAAATGGAAGGAAATTGCTTTTGCCAAACATGATTTTGGCAAGCGAAACGACAAAGTGATTCCATTCGCCTCTGCTTTATCTTCTTTTTCTTCTGATTTCTGAATATGCATCTCTCTAAATTCCTATGCTGCTATTGTCAATCCAAGACATAGCTATCGATTCACACAAAATTTACCACATAAAAAAAGTAAACGTAGGAGGCCTAAACCGACATTAAATCAATTTCATTTTTTTCTCCCCCATGTAACCAACCTCATAATAATCGCGGTTGCATTCAACACATCATTATTATGGATACAGATAGAAACATTGGCGGAAGGTTGTTACTTGAACGTTCGTCACATTTATATTTATAATCTAAAAAGTCACATAATGAATTCCACAGCGAACCGGAAAATATATGCTGACTAAGGAACTGATAAATCCTTGTCATTGCACCAACCAGCACCCAACCAACGAACAAACACTCTGCCGAACTAACAACATATGACTTTTGATTTAAAAGCCACCAATCTTTCTAAAGCTAACTTTTTTTTAAAGGATAAAGTTTCACTATAGCTACTCACTCCTTCCTGACTCCTGCCTGCCTCTGTCATTTTTTCATCATGGGTCCCATTCAGCCCAATTTTTAATGCAACACTCGAACGTCCATTCAAATCAACTCATTCCTGCGATAACCTGTGTAGGTGAACCTAACGTGAAAGAACGCACACATACACACACATTCATTCAGTCTACTCTAAACACTTAGTCCATATCATCAACAAAGAGAGAGAAAAAAAGGAGAAATAATACGACAGCATTATGGTGAACAAAGTATTTCCTCTGTAGACATATCATCATTCATAAGTTTCCATGCTGCTTGCTCTGAAAATATAGTAGAGTATGCATGCACCCACCCATGCATGTTAAGCATTCACTTACGGCCAAGTGATACAATTTAGTTAACCTGTTACTTACATCGTCGTCACATTAATGAACACCAACTGTATCTTGTACAAAGCACACACACATATACAGACACACACCAGTTGAATATAATTCTCATTCACTTACTCTCTCATCATCATCATCATGTTACATAAATACAAGCACGCAAAAGTAACCGACGCTTTAATGTACACACGCATATAATAGTAGTAATAATCACCCATGATACAATGATACAACACCGGCTATTCTCCTACTTCCTACATCAAGTCCCGGGTGAAAGTGAAAACTCCCTATAATAATTCCATTCCCATTGTCACAACTTGCTTCTATCATAACCTACATAGCTGCTACTGCAAATATCATCGTCATCATCATCACAAAGACCGTCTCACATGATTAGAAGGCTGGCCAAATCCTTATTATTTCTTAACGAAACTAATCTCGTTTGCTTCATAATAGCCATGGTCGCATTTAGGACCGGCACAACTGTATCAAAGGAATTTCTGGACCGGCACGACGAGTACGTAACTAACTCCGCCAACCTGGAAATTATCATTCCTTCCTGGCCTTCAAAAGACCACCATCCACCACTTTCTTAGATTCTTCCATCAATATAGCATCATTTTACTTGAGTTTGTAACTAGTCAGAGCCATTAGCTTAAAAAATGGAATCCCTTGAAACGTTTCAGTTCCAACTAACGCAGGACCAGAGCAACTTCGCCACCTGTAGACATTAAAACAAGAGGAACAATATCAAAGGGAAAAAATTTAAGGTCCTTTATCAAGATCAAATGTAAGATAAGAGCCAGCTAAAATTCTTCCATTAAAATCATCCCTACAGGTATCATAAAAGATATTACTATTCCAGGCTACATTCTTAAACCAGCTTCGTAATAGTATCTATACAACAGTTTGACCATCCGTATAACTTTCACTAGTGGGAAAAGTCATTTTTTTCTGTTTACATTCAAGCAGATCTCAATATTAAGAAAAACATGTCTGTCCAAGAAGATGAAGGAGAATCTGTAAACTAATAATTCCCTACTAAATCTCTTCATAAGCCTTCCATTTACTCTTCTTCTTTCCTTAAGCAGTTATTTCCATTCGCGGGAAACCATCACTCGTCCATCCACAATAACAACATCAACTATGCTCCAGCACTCAACAAGGCCTACGGCTTCACAGAATTATCAACAGCACTTCTTACTTACTTTTCCAACTAATATAATAATTCTTCTGAATAACTCCAGTTAGGAAGTCAATTTGTAACAACTATTCAACTAATATCCAATCCAATCATCTGCTCCAATAAAAAATGAACCTCCCAAAGCCAAACCACAGGACGAGATTGCGGGAAGAACATAAAACGGATGCACGATTTTGAAAAACTGAATCGCCCAACCGAATCATATTGTAGGTAGCAATCACCTAATCAGTAAATTAAGTTGAATTTGGCCACTCTCCAAATATTTCTTCTATAATCCTTCCGCCACATTCACACAACTGGACCGAAACTAACAGACTGAATGCCCGCACCAATGATTTTCACAACTGGAAAATTTCATATGGCTTAATAACGCACATGATGATTAGAAGAACACATTTAAGGAAAATATTTTGGGCGCGTGAATACGCGACTTGTAATAATAAAAACTAAATTAGATTATCATCATCATGTTCCCAAAAGCCGCAACAATGTAGCTTAGTAGCTGATGAGAGGCTTCATAATTTTCAACACCACCGTCACCATCATCATCATTTTCATCGCCAGAATCTTCATCAACGCGACAAAGACATTTATTTTCTCTCTT
>JAQFYD010001509.1:0-11938 GCA_034694225.1 Bourletiella hortensis
TTTGTCTCAGATTGCGCAGAAAACATGTACAATGTAAAATTCACGCGTTTTCTGCGCAGATCGCATGTACATTTTTTACGCAGAAAACGCATGAAATACGGTAGTTTAAATAAATTTAAAAAAAGTGCAATTTATTCAAAATTCATATAGTTGGAATAAAAGTCAAACTTTGGCAGTCAGTTAAAATCTAACATGACCTTTTTCTTGATGCAATTGGTTTTTATGAATATTTTCTTCATCTGAACCTTCTTGTTCAGAAAGTTCTTCATCAGATAAAAATTCAGAATAAGCTTTATTTTTCATTATTTCAGCATTTTTCAAAAATGGGAATTTTTGTAACAATTCATTTCTTATTTCATTTTCTTGATCATCTTGAATATTTTCCGAGTCTTTGTCCTTTGATTCTGACTTCTTATTTAATTTTATTTTCTTTTTGTTAATTTTTATATCTTTGTCTAGTTTCATTTTCTTTTTTATAGGGTTTAGTTCTTTTGCACTCATCTTAGTTTTATCTTCCTTTTCCAATACAGCACTAGAATATGAGACTATTTTATCCTTTCCTAATAAACTATTATTTTCAAAATATTTAAAAGCTTTTTTGGCATCTTTCAATTCAGCAAATTGTACAAAACAATGACTAAAATAAAAAAGTAAATTACTCTAGTCTATCAGTATTATTGTGATTTTTACGAATACTAATAATATCTATAAGGCCAAATTTTTCAAAAGTTTCTTCTAATAAAGATTTAGTCAATTCATGTTTTTCATCCAAAATCTTAAGACATTTTGTTGGCTCGATATCTTTACATTCCTTGCTTTTATCTTTTACAACAACTTTTTGACCTTCTATAATATGCTCTTCTTTTAGTATGTCATCTATTGATTTTCTAGATTCAAAATTTAAATATGCAAATCTAAATTAAAACTCCTAATTACCTTTGTTTGTTAAAAACAAAATAGTTATCAATTATTTTACCATATTTTTCAAAATAGTGCAGAATGTTTTCTTTATTGTGTACTTCTTTCAATTTTCTTATTAATATTCTGTTTTCATATTTCATTATTGATTTTAAATTTGGGATTGCACAAAATTTTATGTGAAATATGCCTATAAAAGTCTGAAAAAATTAATGGTTTATTTCTGAATTTATCTTAGGTGATTTTTATATAATTAATATTGACCTTCAGAGATAACCCCCAAATCTATGTTTTTCAATATTTGATTAATAAATGTATCACAAAAATGTAAATAAAACAGAAAATCCATTAAAATAGATAAGACATCGAAACAGTTTCTCAAATACATCTACAAAGCTCAAAAACAAGACTATAATTTCAGAATTTTTAAAAGGTGTTATTATGGTAAAAATTTGAACATATAAGTTTATTTTGAAGTCAAGTAAAGCAAATGATAACTCTCTTTAAAAGATTACTAAAACCCATTTGCTTCAATCAGTTTTGTATATGACTCGAAATCGAGACAGATAAAGCTTTCTCAGTCTTTTTAAAAACATAATATTATAGTTGATTTTTTGGTGTTGAATAATTTGTATATAACTAAAAATAGAGATTTTGTCTAATTATAGTACTTTTTTACAGATTCGTACTTGTGATTATAAATAAGGGTAGCTGTATGGTTTACGTGGTCCATTTTTTACACTGATGACGCGTACATTTGAGTCAGGTTTTATATGTGTAAATTATTTAAAAATAATTTAATTTTATCGATTTTTAATAATATTTTTAATAGCATTATAAATATGTAATTATGTTTTATTAAGTATAGATTTATATTTATTCTTTTATTATTTAAAAACTGCTTTTTATTAGTAGTCAACTTGATTCGTCATCAGTGTGAAAAATGGACCACGTAAATCATACAGCTGTCGCTTGAAATTTGTTGCAATATAGTAATGAAGCAAATGCTTATAAAATATTAATATCAATTAATATATTATTCAAATTGAATTTTCCATTGTGGAATGATTAGTGAACATTTTTAGGGGGTTTAAATTTAATCCTGATTTTTCAAGAAAAAATACAGCACTAAAGGGAATGGAGAATCTCTGGATTTGAACCTTACTCTTGTCTGGATTAATGATGGCTGTTAAATAACATAAAGCCTGGCAATGTAAAAAATTATAAAAAAATAGATATTTTTTAATTATAAAAAGCAGACAAAAAATCTGTATATAAAAGACATGATGTTATAATATAAAAGACATAAAATATTTTGATGAAACAAACATAAACCAATAATTAAAATTTATACAATATCATATTTTTCTATTCTCTTTTTAGCATCCAAAATTTGTTGATCAACTTTGAATACGGTCTCTTGTAATCTGTGTAATTCATTTTCCAAAGTAACAATGTTATCAGACTGAAGATCATATAAATTTTTATAATCAGTATCCAATTTATCAAACTCTTTTTTAAATTCCGTTATTCCAGGCAAAGGAGGGACACTAATATTATCTATTAAGATAAGTATATAAAAGAAAATACTCTGATTAATATCATCGATAGTTTTTTGCAACTATAAAAATACTAATTTATGAAAATACTATTTTGACATGTTTTCTATTACAAGTTTTCTTAATTTGTTCCATTTCCCATTTATTAAATTCTTCATCGTCTTCTATTTCATCGCTATATAAGGTAATTTTATTGTGGTATTACAAGGTATCTTTATTAGGAGTGACATTATTGAGTGCTTCATCCAGTTCTATTTTAACATTAAAAGAAAAATACCGAAATTTTCATCAATTTCATCTTCCTCTCTAACAATTCCGCTCTCTCTATGATTATCTTCGAACTAAATATAAAATCGTGTAACAGTACCTCTTCAAAAGGAATAAAATCATCCTCTTTAATCTTTAAATTGTCTCTCTTCTTTTTAGTCAAATATATGTCTTCATAGGAAGGTATACTATCTGTTTCTTTATTTATGGTTGATGTTTTATTGCTGATATCAGATATTGTGTTTTGACTAGAATTTGTCTGTTCTCTTTTTAGTTCTTCTAAATGCTCTTTAGAATATGAAATATCATTGCTATAAATGATTTAAATATAACCGAATTACTTTGAGGAGCTCCTATCAAGGCTAATTGAAGACTAAAAATTAAAAAAACGATTACATTTGAAGCTTTACTAGATTTGAATACTGGTTTCTTATTATCTTTTTTAAATCCTTTTATAACTATCTCTGGCTCTTCATCTTTTTGCTCTTGTTCAGTGTCATCTTTTTTGCGGAAATTTCTTATTCTATTACTTTTCTTGAACATGAAGCTTAAATTTGCTTATAAAAATTAATTTTTTGCAAAAAATAAGTATGAACTTTTTAAATCCTCAATGGAAATAGTTAATTACATTGTTAAATTAACAAATGATTATTTACTAAAATCCTGGATCTTTATCACCTTTAGGCTTAAAATATTACCAATACTTAGTAACGACCTATCAATGAGGGGAGCAGTCAGACATATGACATCACTCTACTGATTATAATGAATTTTTAAAATGCCATATTTCAAGAGTTTTCTGAGCAAAAAATGTACATTCAATCTGCACAGAAAAAGCTTGAAATATGGCATTTTACACTAACACGCAAAATGTAAATCGAATTGTGATTTAATTATTGTTTACATGTTTACTCTGAGAATAAAATAATAATTGTTGAATGTTTATTGGTTTCAAAAACAGAGACTTTGTCTATGAAAAGAAAATATGTATAATTTGATACTATATTAGTATTTTTATCAATTTGATTAAGTATTTTTGAAGATGTGTATTTCTTATTAGCAGACACATTCTTTAAATAATGAACATGGGTTCTTCGAATAAAACACTTGAAATGCGATAATTAAGAGGAGAGCGTAAAAGCATAAAAAGAAATTTTTTTATAAATTAATATAAAAGCTTTAAAAATATACCTTAAAAATACTTGTGTAAAATTGCTTAAAAATAAAATATTTACTATCGAAAGTGCAACCTAAAAATGAGTTTTTGTTTATATTTTATCTAATTATTTAATGGGATGTCACATTTTTGACAGTCCCCCTCATAATGAGTCGCTATCCCTGATGATTGTAAAAAGCTTTTTTGTGTATTAATTCATCCTTTTTTATTTTTGTTTGTCTAAACATAATGGCATGTATACATTATTCTCGATTCGAACACATTTTCGTTTAATTTCATCACAAGCATTTTTAAAATTTAAGGTTTGATGCTTTTTAATCAACCCAAACTTTTGATTTCATATTTTTGAAAAGTCCTAAAAATCGACTCTTATCTCAGTATTATAAGTTTTTGTTTATTTAATATCATCTAAAACTAATACAACTATACTTTATAATAAGGTTATTAAATAGATTGTTAATTTGAAATTTAATCTTTGTAAAGAATAACAAAAAATTTAAATCTTAAGGTATAGACTAAAGATCACAATTTATTCATGATAGTATACGAAAACTTTTAAGCTCTTGTGGATATATTCTTTATCATAAAAAGATCTACATAAAATTTTATTTGAAAGTAAACAAAAGAATAAAAAATACAAATGGTTGCAAAAATAATAGTTTTACTAAGAACGAAAAACTGTATTTTGAATATAGTAAATTATAGCGACTATATAGTCTTAGATGACTTATACGAAAAACCTTATACACACGGAACTATGTTACAAAATTTAATTGAAAATATAGGAAATAAACAGCATGAATATAAAAAATTGGACCTAATATTAAGAAAGATAGAAAGCAAATTAAAATATTTCGAAGTCTTAAAAATATTGATGAAATATAGTTCAATACAAAAGCATATAAGTGAGTTTAAAAAAGGTGTTCCTTTCTATAAAATTGAAAAAATTTTATCGACTGATCATGTTAATAGTTTAAGAAATACAATCGCTAAAATAGATAAGGACATCAATAGTATTGGAAACGGAAATATAGATCTAATTAACAGACTTAAATACTACAACGAATACAGAGAAGAGTTTGACTTTTTATATTATGATTTAGGCGTTACTAGTTATTTTGAACCATTTTTGTTTAGGCTAAGCAATCATATATTGGATTTTGATCATTCTATAATATCCAGTATACAGACCAGAATGAAAATTGAAGAATATGAGAAACTAAAAAGATTATTTGAAGAAAAAAGGGGATTATATATAAAATTAAGTAAAAGCAAAATAAAATTTAAAATAAATGATATAATTAAAAGAGAAAGTGATAAAATACTTATTAGAAATTTAAAATATGTTAATCTTGATTTTCTAAACTTTGATTTACAGATTGTTTATGATTTGAGAGATTTGTTTTTATCTTTTAATATTGTGAGTCAATTTTATCAAAATAAATTTGGAGCTTATAATATCAAGAAAAGCTTAATGGATTCTATTTATTATAATAAAAAGAAGGGTATGTTTGAAATATTAGTATGTAGAGAAAGAAAATACTTTGACTCTATTAAGGACAAAACAAATATAAATATAGAAATTTTACTCAAAATTTTTGAAGACAAAAATGTTATTGAAATTGCTGATTTAGACAATATTTTTAAAATATTTAACTAGATATCATTAATTATTATATATTAAATTCTAAATTTAATAAATCTGTTTAAATTTTTAGCTTTACCTCCTTACAAGTAGTCCAACGTCATTATGACGATTATCACAAAAAATTCAACCAAAATTTTAACACATTTAATCATGACTAAGAACTAAGAAAATGTATAAAGTTTATGGGTGTGTTTTTAATGGGTTTGCCTTTTTCCTAGTATTTAATTTTCAAATGATTTTTATTGAAATTTAAAAAAATGTTAAATTATGACGTTGTACTACTTGTAGGACGGTATAGTCAAACTTGTTAAAACCGATTCATTCATAATTACATGTAAGGGGTGTTAAGAAAATTTCCGTACAAAATTTTGAATGAATTCAACTTAAAAAGTTAAATAATAAAAATGGCGAAAAATATTATATTGTATTACAACATAGTTGTTTATTTATAATAGTAAACTCAATAATTTTTTTTGCTTTTTATTAGAACTGCTAGGTCAATTTTTTAAAAAATTTTAAGAAGTCTAAATCTCAAGCAAATGTAAAAAGAGCTTGTATTTCTTGAAGCGGTATAGATAGAGACTTATTAAGGATTGCTATATATAGAGTTTTTTATGTGTTATCATTTGGACTAAAACATTTGTATATGTCTGTTCATATTTGATCTCCATATATATTTATATTTTTTGTTTTTGTTTCTTTTTAAATCTTTACCTTGATGCGGAGGTGTGGGCATAATATGCACTATTGCTAAAAAAGAATTTCATAAAAATATAGTTTTTACTAATGTATTAATAAGAATTTTTAACATATTATTTTAAAATTTTAATTAACATCTTATAGGTCATTAACTATAAATGTCAATTTAGTTTTTTCTTATTACCATAACTTTAAGGTTAATTTCAGAGGGGGCGGACTTTTGGGCAAAAGACGTTTCGGCCAAATTTTTGAAAATTGTCCAAAATCAGTATTAATCTATTTACATACTTATGTATGTTTAAAAGCATGAAAATTTGAACTTTTGATTTAATTTATAAAGCAAAATTAATTTTTTGAAATATATAAACAATTTGATGGACATTTGATAATAACATTAAACTGCAATATATATTTATATAAGATTTTGAAAAAGCTCATTGAAAGACAAAAACTGTGAAAAACATCTACCTTCATTTAATTATGAATGTTAATTTTATAAATAAAAAAATACATTTCATAGTAAATTATTACTATAAGAAATAAGTTTGAACATATGTTAGATTATTTGTTAGTATGTCCATAAAAGTGTGGATATATAATTGTGATAATGAATTTTTTCGACCAAAATAATAATATATGGCTTTGTAGGATTGTAATAATGTTGAAAATTATAGCTCAATTAAATTATCAATGTGTTTTAGAGCTCTTTATTGATATTCTTTTTATTAAGTTTTATACTTTTGGGTTTGAGTAGGGTATGGGCTAGGGGTTGTTTGTTTTATGTTCATGGGAGTGTGTTGGGGTTGATTTAGGGGTTGTATATTTTACGTATATGGGTTTGGGTTTGGGTTGTTTGTTTTATGTATATCGGTTGGGTTTGTATTATGAATTTTTTACTTCGATAAATTATCATAATAATGACGTATACGCCCTTCTACAGCCTTACTAGCAATTTATGTAATTTTGTGAACTTAACTTTATGCATTTATTTGTAATATAATCATCGTATGATTTGAAAAATGACTTTTTCAAAAATTTGGCCTAAACGTCTTTGGCCCAAACAGCTAGCGCCCATTTTAGAGACCACGGCGGTTGTAATATTTTCAGTATTTTTTGTTAGAGATATATAATCTTTTGCCTAGCTTTATGTATATATTTTTTTAAATAATTGTTATTTGTTGATTTGTAATTGATATTCTTTTTCTCTCAAATTCTTACTTACCCCATCTACTTGTTTTTTAAAATATCACGAACATGATGCATAATAGTAATAATTTTTGCATAGTTTTCTTTATAAATGTTTTTAGTACCCTTTTCTGTTATTTTATTGTTTTGAGACATCACATATAATTTTATGGTCATTCATTTGTATTTTTTTGTTGATAATTTATTATTTTAACAGCAAAGAAGTCTTTAATTTTAAAAAACTAGGGGATTTGCAAAGAAAATTTTAAGATTACTTTGTTAAAAAGTTTCGGTCTTTCGCTTTCTTATTTACCCATTTTTTGGCTAATAAATGTATAGATTTGGTATAATAACAGTTTTATTCATCCGAATTTCAATTTCCCTCAAATTTTTATTATTCTATATTGTTCATTATTAAAATCTCAGATTACATAGAGGCTTACTATATATCAAGGGTGGTCAAAGATTTTTGAAAAAGTGCAAAATTTTAAAATTTAAAAATTTTTTGGGCTATATATAAATTTCATTTACATCTGGAAAACGGAAAATTACATTTTTCATAATATTTCATCATATTTGGTTTTACCATAATTTTTTGTCAATTGGGATTGATAAGTTTAAAGATGTACTTTTATTCTTTTTTATCTTTTGCAAAAAATAATAATGCATCTTTTAAATTAATTTTATTCTATTTGTGAGCTTGACCTTATCATTTTTATATAACTATGAATATCAAGCCCATATTGATCTCGTATAAAGTTGAAGAAGTGGATTTTTAATCAAAATTTTGCAAAATTTTCTACAATAAAAGCTAGTTTATAATTAAAGAATTGTTATTAATATGTGCTATTTAAAATATTTCTATAAATATAAGCTTCTCAATCTGAATTATATGGTATTACGCTTATTAAGAGATTGAGCGTAAAATTTAAATAAAAACACATTTTCATTAACTTTTGATTTAAATTTTTGAGATTTGTTATAAGGATAGCTAATCTAAAAACGTTTTTTGTTATATGTGATATAAACTAGAATAATAGTCGCAAAATGCTAATTAATTCAATTATATTTTTATTTTTTATATATTCAAAATTGGGAAATGCAGTTTTGTAATTAGCCGCTATAGTTATTATTAATATAAAAACTTTCTTTCAATTATTTTTATGTTTTTAATGATGTTTTTCTGTTTTGTGATTGATCTCGGTATGCATTATCTATTTTTGGCGATTGAGTGTAAAAAATGTTCTCAAGCTTTAATACAAACCCTAGAAATTATCAAAAGCCAAATTATTTTATAAAACATTCTAATGATTTCTAACAAACTAATCTTTATTTTATAACATATTTTTATTTTCAAAATAATTTTATGCAAAGAACTTTTTCTACTTTATTCTGTAATCTTCAATAAAAATTACAAGTCTTTAATTCAATTTTTAAATAAAAGGAATTCAAGTTTTTGGTTTTTAAAAATTGAGGCATTATATTAAATTTATATGAAACATATCAAAATTAAATTTCGGGCCATAATTTTAACCCTTTTCGGACGAGGGTACTTTTTGACTAAAAATCACAAGTGACATTTAAAATGATTCTTTTTGTTTGGTTTTTATAGTTCTATTATTATTTTGTAAAAAAATTTTTGGGGTCCGTGTACAATCGGTTATACACCTCGTCCGAAATGGGTTAAACTTTCGGGCCATATTTTCCCACCCCTGCTCTAGTAAGTAAAATCCAAAAATTGTAAGGTGATTAAAATGATAAATGCATGTTTTTTAATCTCATACATATACTCAAAAGTCTACACTATAACATATAATGAAAAATTTGAAATAGATGAACCTATTATTAAATATCCAGATTTCGAGAATATATCAAGAAAGATTGGGAATAAGGAATATGAACAAACAAAGATTAAGAAATTAATTGAACAAATAGAGGAAAAAATCAAAGAGCTGAATATGCTGTTCATATTTAAAAAATATTATAACATCCAAATTTCGATTCCAGAGTTGAGTGATGGAATACCTTGTTACAAAATAGAAACTAATTTAGACAAATTAACTATTTTTGAAATTTTCAATATTCAAAAAGATATTTACACTGAAGCAGAAAACATTGCTAACTCTGATATAATTCAAAAGAAGCTTTTGAGCAAATACATAACAGCAAATGGTCATAGCTTTGTGAAAACATTTGATTTACCAAAACGAAATAAGATTTTTAAACCATTTATATCCAGGAGAATTCAATATGTTAACACAAAAACCATTGAAAAATATGAAGAAAGCCTTTATCAATTTATTAATGATGAAAAATATAATAGGCTAAACTTTTTACTAACTCAAAAGTACGAAATATTTTGTAGTATAAGCGAAAAATATCCCCCTTTTTTGTGGAAAGATTTATACAAAATTATAAATAAAAATTATCTAAACTATTACTCTTCTTTTAGTATCAATATAATATACACACTGACTTCTAAATTTGAAGAAATTGATTTAAATTCTTATAAGTATGTTTTGGACTATTTGGAGAGGCTATTTATTGAATTTAATATAATGATACAGATATATGAATCAAGATATGGAAATTTTGATACAAGCCAATCTTTAAAGAAATCAACATATTATCAAAAAGAAAAACATATGTTTGTTTTCTTTCGCAAAAGGATAGAAAGATATATTAATTACATTGAAAGCGCTGAGTTTAATAAAGAGGATGCTCTACAAATTTTGAGCGTGAAAGGTGTGATCTCTTTTGAGAATTTGGATTTTCTTTTTGAACAATACACGGTTTCATTTGTTTAGCCCTTTGCATACAGGAGTCTTTTCAAAAATATGAATTTATTTTGGAATATATATTTTTCATCTTTTTTGTTAAATAGCTTTGTTTTTGTGAGCATTTAGAAGAATTTTTACAATGAGTACGCAAAAGGTTAATTAGTAGGCATTATATAGAGAAATTTTGGGGTTGTGGACAAAGTTTGAAAATTTATTTATAACAAATAGACCATACTTTGTGCTTATATAAACATTAATTTTGGACTTTTAATATTGTCAGTCATCAATAAAAATAAAACATCTCGGAGAGTAAAACTTCAAGTGTTTTACTAGTCTAAATATTAATTAAAAAATTGATTGATAATAAGAGTCTTGAATATAAGTAGACAAGTTTGTAATAAAAAAATGGTAACGAACAACGATCGGGGCGGGGGCAGTCAGACATATGACATCATAATAAGCCATAACATAAAATGTTGGTTTAAAATAATTTGTCAAGATTAATTTTTATTATATTTTTATTTAATAATATGTTATTTTATTTTTATTTGGTTAATTTAAAAATTAACGATGTTCGACAATAATGATTTCACATTACGTCATATGTCTGACTGCCCCCGATCGTTGGTCATTACCTACCGATTTTTGTTTTCATGTAATATTTGTTACATTGCAAATAATGAAATTTCTAAAATAGTTAAATAGCGTTTTTATGCTGAAGAAAAGTTCATGGTGATTATAGTTTCTAGTTATCGTATAAGTTTTAAAACACCGACATTTGTAGTTTTAAATTTTTGGCGCTCTTGTGTTTTAATTTATGTCATCTATTTTCATAGCTTAAGATAATAAATAGGGCTCAAACAAAAAGCCAGAAAAAATTGACAGACAGGGTCCTAAAAAAGACAGATCTGTCAAACGTCATTATGGCTAAAATCTTAAACATGTTTTCATCAAGTAAAAATGGGCACTTTATTTAAAATTTGCTGGTTTGAATCTGTCAAAAAGTATGAAATTTAGACAGAAATCTGTCTCTTTTAAATAGTATATGAAATATTGTTATTTATTTAAAAAGAACTAATAATATACCATTTCTATTAAAAACCTAGCAAGTTTCACCTGTCTCGATTTTGACCCCTAATAATAAACAATAAACAGTTGATTTAGCTAAAATTAAGTTCTGTGTAATTATTTGTCTAAAATAATATTTTACATAAATGATATCAAAAATAGTTAAAATACACCTATAGATGTTTATCTGTTTTTCACATACAAAAGGTGTAAACGCCTCTTTTTATTGGAATTTTTAGCCCCGAAGAATATTATTCTACAAAAAATAGTTCAAAATGTCTTTGAAAAAATTGAGAAAAATTTAAGCTTTTTAAGTACCTTCCTATTAATAACAAATACATTAGAAGCTCGGTAGTACGTCTTTTAAAGCGTATATACGTCATTATGACGATGATTTAATAGGAGGGTAAATAAATAATAGAAAAACCAATCCAAACCCAACAAAACAAACAACCCACAAACCCAAACTAAAAATCTAAATATCAATAAAATAAATAAAGTGCTTTAAACCCTATTTATTGTCAATATAAGATATTATTTTAAAATCAATTAATATAACATAAATTTATTTATTACTACCTCCATTTCAAAATAGAGGTCGCTTTTGAAAATTAAAAATTTTCAAATTAGAGGTCGT
>JAQFYD010001510.1:0-11936 GCA_034694225.1 Bourletiella hortensis
GGAAGGTCGTGTGGCGGTTTTGTGGTTACCAGCACAAGAATGGCTCAGATTCTTTACTATTTTTTCTGAAGAATACCACACACACATGTGTACATGCACATCCCCCTCTAAGGTCACCGGGACCATCAACAAGTTAGAGTTGCAAGCTTTTACTCGACTGCAAAGTGAACAGACGGACGGATGCGGATGGACGCATCAATATATTGATTGCTTTTGCTTCCCCATTGATTTCACATTGATAGGTCAGCTGAACCTTACTCTCCAAGTGATGTTCTCTCCCTGTAGCTTCACGGGTCATACATAAACCAGATATATGGCAAAGTTTACGGATCGGTCTATGTAGCATAAGCGGGACAGCAGTGTGAACAGAACGGCTTGCTCATGGGATTTCCCTCATGCTTGCCCATAACCTATGAGTCGTATCCCATGTTATATTTCCCTTTCTCATAAGATGCAGGTAAAGTAGTACTCCCACTGCAAGAAGTGAAAGGACAGTTCAATACTCACAATTGCACTTGCGGAAAAGCGGGAAGCGGAATACCGGAAAGTTTCGACTTGAACACACACACAAACACGAACCAAATCACTCAAGCAAGTAGCAGCAGAAGTCGTCGTATTGAGCCTAGAGATTTAGTCATGTTCTGGTAAACCACTGACCATCCGCACTACAAACCCAGTCCCACATGTAACTGGACTCTCTCCGTCATCCCTCAGGATTACGGTCGTGGTTAATCTCCAGGGGTACGAAAAAGTACCGACGGACAACAGCTAGACTATTCAGCTTGCACTCCACTACTCCCAGGCTCATACATATTTCGGTGGGAACGGACAAATAAATACTTGCTACCAGTCAGTCCCCTTCTGCCATTCTGGCATATAATGCCGATGATGCAATAATAGAAAGATTGAACCTAGGCCAATCCGCCTATTCATAATGTACAAAATGGGATCAAGAAATATGGTGTGATAATGATCATTTACCATTGTTTCTCGTCAGTATTGAATCTCCGCCACCACCATGTGGTCACACTACTGCCAGGGTAAGGGAAATCAATAATAATGATTCCTACCGGACAGACGGCATCATATGCAATAACAAGGCTACAAGACTGTAGAATAGAGTGAATACATTACACAGCCAATGAGTTCGAATGAGCTGATGCATGTACACTTTCATTTATAATACTTGCAGGCATAAACATTCACAGGGTATTCACTCAATGTTCTCTAACTCCCAATGTCTATCAGCCAAGAAGCTTTCGTATATCCTCTCTGGCCTCGGAGCACATATGAAAGCGATATGAAGAAGGCTAACGAGAAGAGAAAGGGGAATAAGGCAGTCATCGTGTTGTCGTCTCTCATCATGGATAAGATAAAGAAAGGAGCTTTCTTTTTAACGGTCAGCTCACTGATAATGATGGCTAACTTCTCCACTATAGTTCCATCCACCTCCCTCCTCTCACTGTCTCTTCACGATGATCCGACTAACGGACTATGAGACCAAGAAGACATTGTCATCAGCGTCATTTCCTCAACTTTGAAGACAAAAGCAAACAGTCGTTTTCTCATTCCGCTCCCAGCTAATAAACCCAAACTAATAGATACCGTCACCTCCAGGCTCCTCACAAGATATGAACAGATAATAATAAAGAAAAGTCGCCTTAGCTTTCCACCGATTTTTTCTCCTTCCTTACAAACCAACGCCCGAAGAGACATGGAAGGGAGAGGCCAGAGAAAAGCTCAATAATAATGGCCTTCATACACCACTCTTCGCTCTTTCCCTTCATCTCTTCCCTATCAGTATTGCTTCCTTTTACTACACTAATACCACACACACATCCACACACTCCTGACCATCATCATGGGATTACTGCTACTAATAATGCCAGGAACATAAAAAAAAGTATGGAATTTTCACGCTGAATATTACACCAGAAGCAGAGAATGAATCCCAGTACTGATGTTGAGGACGAACTTCAGTCATAAAATATTCCGGTAAAACATTCGAATTATGAGAATTTTTTTAAATCCTCTTGAATGACGTGAGTAAACATAAAGTGATCCAACATGAAAATGCATGGAGGATTAGTGGAGACACATGCATTTATTCATTTCGCTTTCCCCATTCACTTCTATCCCACACGTAATAAATTTCTCAACAAGCTTCCCCACTGATGCGTAATCTTTAACTCATTAAACAGAATGACTAACTGACTGAAATGATTAGGACAAAAGACTACTATGCTATGTGTATGGATTTGGGCAGTTGTGGCGGCGGTGAAGAAAGAACAGGGGAAAATGCTATGAATTCATGTAACAACTAAGTTGGACAGGAGGGGGAAATGTCACGATATGGGCTTGCAGGTAGCCGTCGCGTGACTGATTAAGCACACGTGGATGTGAAAGTAAAATATTACCGTACGGCAATATCTCTCTCTCCTTTGCTCCCATCATCTTTTCCCCTTTATTCCTTCCCGATAAAACGATAAAAAATCCGGCCGGAGCAGAAAAAAAAGACACTCCGTAATAAAATTCTCACCGCTGATTGATACTTTCTCATTTTTTTCTAACATTTGACCCCGCACAGAATAGCTTCATCTTGGAGGCATGCAAAAATATCTGACAAGTTAATTTGCATAACTGTCCCTGTCATCATTGCCCTTTCTTTCATAACTGCCTCTCTCCCGCCTTTCATACTTAATATTTTCCATGGTGGAAGGCAATATGGCGGAGTGAGTGGTGAGGGGAGAATTATTATATGGAAAAATAGCCTCTTCCATACTACATGCCATGCCATGCCATCGTCGTCACATGGTTCCCACCAATAGTAATAGGTAGCTAGTCATGCAGCCCAGAAGTCTAGAAATTGCTGAGCCAACTTATTTTCCCTAGCAGGAAGAAATAGCTGTAGAAATGCTGCAATTAAGTGGGCATACCCTGATTGCATGATTACTCCTGGCACGGTAGCTATAGTCTATGACTAGAGGATAGACGAAGGAAAAAATGATCGGTGTAGTAATTAAAATCTCCTATGGGGGAAGAATAGTTGTGGGTGAGATAGCGGTTGGTTGTGCACAGAGGAAGGAAAGTAGTGGGTAGGGAAACTGAAGGAAGTGTGTATGGCTTTTTATGTGTCGCCCCTTTCAGAGTAGTAGTAGTAGTATTAGCAGAAATTGTCTTTACCACACGATTATGATTGGTTCGTACTAAGTTTTTCTACTCGTCAGTTTCTAGCTTTAGTAGCAAGTTCTTCTCATATCGACATGGGCTCTTCTTCTTCGTCTTTTCCTTCTTCTGAAGCAACCTGCCAACATTGTATGGTAGCTATGTGTGGATACATTCTCACCGCCGACAACAGCAACAACAACAAGAGCACCATCACAAACTTGTGCTTCCTCCTCTAGTAGTATCCCTCTCCCGTCGTATGTGGTGTGAAGGCCCGAAATTTTTGTCCTCATGCATGACAGGGTGGCTAAGCTAAGCTATCAGCGAGCCATTCAGCACGCATAGACATTATGTGCATGTATATACATTGAGGGACCAACTACTACATTGGCCGGTGTCATCTTATGAGTCCACCACCACATGGGCAAACATTATTGGGATGAGTGTTCTGGCGTAACCACTGTTATCAAACTGACTACCCTATTTTTATGGCCAAAGGCAGAATGCCGGCTATCTCATGCCATTAATAAATCGATACTAATTTCTCCTCGTATGAACGAATAAATGCCTATAGCTCTCTCCTCTTCTCATAGCTACTCTTCATGTTATGAACGTCATATAGGCATGTAGTAGTAGTGTTCAACCCTGCCCAGGGCATCTCTTCTCCATACATTATGTATGTGTATCTGTGTATAGCGGCCATTTAATGTGCGACTTATATGTAGGACAAAACAGTTGATGTAACATGTCAAATTTATAAGGAAGAAAAAAGGTCCTTCTAAGTTACGGGGTTTCATCCGCCCGCCCGCCTGCCTTCTTCTATGCTCCAATACTTACTTACTCATCCTCTCATCCCATGTGAAAATTCATATTATGGTCACCATACTATCTTCTTATGTATATGGTTATATAAATGTGCGTCTGTGTGCATTCCATGAAAGATGATACCCTAGGATCAATAACCATAATCAGTAAGAAGAAATAGAAAGAATGAACCAGAAACTTTGATCTAATTCACCACGCGTCCAGCCCCTGGTACTGTACCCTTCTTGTAGCACTGTGAAACAATGAGAACTACTTTCAGAATGGATGAAAGAAAGCCATATTATGCAGCAGCAGTAGTGAGTGAGCCAAGAATAGGAGCAGAAGAAAGTCCAGGGAAAGAAGAAGAAGAAGAAGCTCATCTCACTATTATCCTACTACTATACTAGTAGCTTAAAGCTGTTGAATGAAACTCCCACATTGACTTATCACGTCATTTGTCTGTTGATATTGTTCTTGAATCGTCTACGCGTCTGTTCATTTCCCTCCGATATGCGCTCTCACCAGTCCTTCTGGCTACTTTAAATGGCAACTTAACAAAGTCCTCTCAGTAGCTTTCCGTGTGGATAAAAGTATTAAAACATAGCTCGCCCGTCATATGCCTAGTACTAACCACCATAAATAGGGAAGTACAAGAGAAAGAATAAAAGAAAGAAAGACAGACAGACAGCAGAGGGAAAAACAAAAGTTGATAACTTTAGACTTAATATGGTTTGAAAAGGTAAAAGCAAGAAGCGGCGCACAGATGATGAGGAGGATGACGAGAGGAGAACGACGACGTCGAGGCGGAAGAGAAAGGGGAAAAGTTGGGAAGAAAGGACGAGTAAGGATAATACTATGAAGAAGAAGAAGAAGCAACTATGTCTTCTTCATCTGCTGCTTCCTTTTTCTATGACATTTCATTTAGTGTCCGTTGCATACTTTAGAAGCATATAGAGAAGTATATAAGAGAGTAAAAAGAAGAGAAGAAGAAGAAAAAGAATAAGAAGAAGGAACATTTTGCAGATGAGGGGACGTAGTAGCATTTGCTACATAAGCGAATGAAGTGGTGGGAGAAAAAAAAGTATAAAAAAAAGAAAGAAAAAAATCGATAAATGCACCGTCTCGCGTGGCAACGGCGCTAGGCGGTTTAGTCTAGGGGGGGCCCGATGACAAAAGGCCGCCGGTTTCCAGCACACACTCCTTAGCAGCCTTCATAACCTATGCTGTCACCCTTATATTGATTTTCCCTAGCCTATATCTTTGCACTCACATTCAAGCAAGCAAGCCATGTGTAGTGTGCCTTTTACCTCACACACGCATACACACACACACATAATCATCCCACATATGCACACATATGAATAAAGGGGAATATATGCTGTGAAAAACAACCCCTTTCCTGCCTTTTTATGCTCCATGTACTAATATTTCTTCACTCGTATAATAAATATGAGACTAATTAAAAACTTCTAGCACGGAGTCAACCCCCGAAATCCATGACAGACACTTTATTAATTTTACGCCTTATCACGGCTTAAAAACTAATCCGTCCCAATCGTTTGCCCTAACTTATGAGAGACTAACAGATTTCACTTCTATATAAGTAAGTAAGAGAGGTTTCCAGTCTCCAGGAGGATAGTCAGTAGTCCGTCCATCTTCCCGCCTATAACATCCTCATATATGATTCCTTATTCTTTCTTCTCCTTTCACTCTGTATGCATGCATGCATGCACACACACCCACTATTAGTTTTCTCTTTGGTTTTTATTGTTGTAGTTACTAACCCAGAACACCCATGTGTGTGTTCGTGTGCTCTCCATGGACTGGCGTGTAAGCATGCATGTGGAGGTGTACTACATGAAGGAGGCTAGAATGAAGAAGCTTCGTAGAGAGAGATCCATACGAAGAGAAAGAGAGATGTGCTGCAAGTGTATGTACAATATTAAGGAGAGGAGAAAGGGAACTGAACTGGCGAGCTTATTTGTCCTAATGGCCCGGCATAAGGGTGATATACTGCGGTGTAGATTAGAGAATGGATCGAGACACAGAGTGATTAAAACTGATGTATGCTCATGTTGTTTGGTGCGCCGGGTTCTCTCAAGGAGAACACTGGTTGGGAAAAATGAGCCCAAGTAGCGAACAAAGCTTGCTTAATTACCCAAAGCACGAAAAAACCCCGAGCTGAGTGCTTTATATTTGACTCAGAGGAGGAAATGGGATACTACCACGAAAAAACGGTGAAGTGCTGATGATGGCATAAGATTAAAATGGAAAGAGGATTTTCTCCTTACCAACTAAACAACTCTCAGCCTCTACCACACACTACAACAGTATACAGTCTCTCTCTCTCTCTCTCTCTCTCTCTCTCTCTCTCTTTCCACTACTTACTATAGACTCCTCATTCGTGCACGACCGACCACAACTGTTGTTTCTCTTCCCAGCTCTTCCCCATACTTAAGAGAACACTATGCGAATCCTACCAGCAATACTACCACTGTCTTTTACAAATTAGTCAACTCAACTTATTACATAGCATAGCTTGATGATTCAAGGACTAGTACTAGCAGCTACGGCTATACTCTTTCTTGTAACAACCCGGCCGTAGCAAATAATTTACTCCACACACACCACCACTACCAACGACTAATACATGCTCTCTCATTAAGACTTCCAATGTAACGTATTCAGGTTCAAATCCATAAATCCTCCGCTAAATGTGACTCAATAACAAGTGACTATACCCAACTGCGCGTCATCTCACCGTTCCTTCCAGCTCCTTCTTTGTCTTTTGACTATTACTATTGTAGCCTGTACATCTCTTGCAAAGCTACTAGCTACTATTACGACAAATATCAAATTATTATCCAGGAAGGAAGGAAAGAACAAAAGTCGTCTTGTACAAGCACTGAATGATTATACACATACATGAGAGTCATATCTTCATGGTCCGTCCATAAGCCTAACGCATTATGTAAGTACGAACTAATCTCATGCATATGCGCAGGTTTCATATCCGGTATTTCCCAGCAATATTGCTATCACTATTACCCAGCAACATGCTCTCCTGGCCGTCTTCTAATGTCCTCCAGGCTATCTCTTCCATTATTAAAATATAACCAATACATAGTATAGTTATATATGGTTGAAAAAATAGTTGAAAAACATGCTTCCCTTCTAGCAGCAGACAGACTCCTCTCCTCTCCTTTCTTTTTTCCCTTATGGGTTCACCAATCTCGATAAAATGCACTCGAAATGGGTAATCTGGGCTCTAGTAGTAGTGGAGGGGTGAAATCAAGATATTACTACCATAATAATGCCCGGACTAGAGTCAGAAAGAACACGGAACACTAGGAGATGGTTGTACGATAATTTTTATAATAGAAACCGTAATAGAAGCAAACCATAGCAGTGCTTACAACAACATAGCGGCAACACAACGGCAACCCGCCTTTCTTTTTCTCTCTTACCTTAGTTTTAGGGCTCATTTGAAGCATAGAACGACCAAGGTGAGCATGTAATCTATAAAATTTCCAAATTAATTAGTAGATGAAATTCTCTAGTCTTTCTTGTTGTTCTTGTACACAGTTAAACTCTCAGTCGTCCGAGTTTGTTCTTGTCGTCACCACTACTAATTATTACTGCTGCTTTTGCTGCTATAACTATTAGATGCACAAGTCTTAAAGCCAGTACTTGAAGTAGTAGTAGACAAAGTAATAATGATAATAGGAACAGTAGTAGTAGTAGTAAATTTTGTAGCGGTTGTAGTAGTAGGAACTTGACACGAAACACATAAGTTAGATAGGAACATCATTTACAGTATAGGATCAACTTGATTCGCTCATTTTCAACGTGTCTCTTCTCCTTCACTCCATCATTTTTGCACTCAAATAATTTTATATGGCTTCCCATAGCATAGCATAGATATATATATTTATAGAGCTTGGAAAAAGTTTTTTAACTCGTACACATTTACAACAACAAAATAAGCCTTCCACAGTTTTTTCCCTTCTATCCTTTTGCTTTTGCTCAAATCATATTATTACTCTCCTTCCATGACAGTATGTCGGAGCTTGTATATGGGCTTGAAAAAAAGTGTCTTATTATAATGTGCGTTGCTGCCACATAAAACACAGAAGAACAAGAAGGGGACAGAGAGTTGTTGTTGTTGCTGTTACTGCTGCTGTAGAGTGATCTGCCAAAATCAACAAAAAATATACCAACCCTCCCATTAATTCATGTACTAATTAAAGTCTATACATATATACATAAAAATTATTTATATAGAAGGCATCTCCTATGCCCAATAATACTTGTTACAGCAGCTATAGCTACTACTATAGCTACGTCGAGGAAAAAAATATATGGTTGACTGACTGAGCCGATCGTTTCCTGGATTTCCTATGGGGTTCTCTTTTTTTCTCTCTCTCTCTCTCTCTTTATCTATCATCCTCCTCTTGCTTAGTACAGTGACCCGAAATATTCCATGTCTTTTAACTCCTCAAACCTAATAGGACACAGAATGTACATGTGGATTCATTCGGCTGCATTTCCAATGTTACCATAATTTTAACTGACTCATCATCATCACTGCTGCGTGCGTTCCGGTTAAAATGTGTGTATTTCTATGTGCGTGAGTATAAGTGTGTGAGTGTGTGTGTGCGTGTATTTTTGTGTGTCGAACTTGGTAACGTAAGCTAGAAGCCTTTGACCAACACGTTTGGTTTTATCGGGTTGTATTTTTTTGTCTTGCCTTCACTCTCACTGGTTTATTTTTGGAAAAGTTCCCCTACCATTTGTACAAAACATTCCCCTGTTGCAATTGCATTCCCAATCCTCAGATATCTATAACTACCTATTACTACTACTATTCCCTGGTCATGGAAGTGCACTCTACTCCTTCCTTCTTTCACTCAGCCTGCCTATCTCTCTCTCTCTCTCATACAAACACACAGAGTGCATCTACACAGTGCATCCACCAAAGAGATATATATTTTTTCGGACTTGCACAGAGTCAGTGCTATAGTATAAGTAGTAGTAAAGGGCCATGATCCATCGGGCGAACAAGCAGCCAAGTAAGAGTCAGAAAACCGACCCTCCCTTATGTTGTTACACAAGAGGAAGGAAACAAACGTACAGACTCTTCTTACATGCACACACACACGTACGTAGTACCGTGCTCACTGGACTTACTACTACGATTTTCTCTTGTCGACTGACTGACTGCATAGCTCACACTACTAGTACACCAGAGCTTGCTTCCTGGCCTCTGCGAAAAACCTAGAGGCTCTGAGACAGGGAAACTTAGCCAAGCTTTCAGTTTCCTTCTTTTAGGCTTGTAGACAGTGTGTGTCTTTCTTGTACTCTCTCTCTATCTTCTAGCTTCTATTTTCTCAGAAAAATGTTGAGCAAATGTTGAAAAAATCCCGTTCAAAAATCTGTACGTGAGTGCAAAAAAAGTGTATATTTCCTCAATATTTTCCTCAAGGTTCATTGTCAAGATCAAGTTCCACAGCGTCTGATTACCAACTACTGCTGCATAACTCTAGTGCCGTTGCCACAAGTTTTTTTTGCTACAGAATGCATCTCTCAGGTGCATTCTAATTCAACCACCTACAAAAACACCATCGCCAGCACCTGCCCTCCAACATATTATTCAACCCCATAGTAGTAGAAAGAAGAAGCAGGCCGTGTGAAATCAACCCCTTTCCAGTCCCCCCGATCGGCTCGTCGCATAGTACAATGTCATTATTACAACGTTATAAAAACTGTGATCATTACTCTACTACTGTGACTTGAAAACAGGGGCAAAAAATGTGTGAAACTAAACGAAATATTACTTGTAAATTTAAGCCAGTGCTGCTATAGGTTTGGTATTGTTATAAAGAATAAAAAAAATACTGTTAAAAAACAAAGTGAACGTTGAATTTTTTGCCATACGAATTATTATTATTACCTCGTTTCTTTTCCGGAATCACTGTTTATTTTATAATTTCCAACAACTTTTGTTGAACGGCATGAAGAGATGTAGCAGCAGCAGTAATATCCCATAAAAAGTTTGCAGGAAAAATTATTGTTATTGATGATTATGATGATGTAGACGATTACAATGAAACTTTTTCCAATAAACAACAAAATGTTCACTATATTTCCGTACAGCAATGTAGTGTTTCACCTACGAGTTTTTTTTCCCGGGCTGCGTATATTCTCACTATAGAAGCAGCATGATAATAATAGGATGAATAAACGGAATAAATAATTGTTATTATTGAACCGAATGACAAATGTCCATGCACACTGTCCCCAATGTCTTTGTCCTTTCACTTACACACAGACAGACAGACACACACACACACACACTCTCTCTGTGGCAGGTGAAAGAGGTGAAGGTATGATGATAATGATTATTATTATAGTGACGATGAGGACACACACTTTTTTTTATGAATACACACAGCAGGGTAACGCTTAGGCAACGTAGAGAAAGAGGAAAGAGATACATAGACTTTATAAATACGGTAGTTAGGAACTAAAGAGCAGTCCGCGTGGATGTGCAGCTTCCCATCGACTGCTTGAGTGAGGCAAAGTCTTGCTATTTGCATGACGATCGACTGTGAGGTCCTAATTAATGCGGGGCTTGGGATAATGACTGCGATTGCGTCGTGTCCCGTGAAACCGAAAGCGCACACGGAACGGGCAGCAGTAGTTGTAGGAAGCACACAAGCTGCTTTAGAATCAACCATCTCAAACTAAAGAAGGAATAACGACACAGCAAATCATAATCATCAAGCTCAAAGCGCCACTACTATATGCCATCCTATTCTTACTACTTCTCTCTCTCTCTTTCTCTCTAACCCTCACTACTTTCCACTCACTCAGTTTGCTTCCTCAGTTCCATCGTCACTTCTCTTCTATCTCTCAACCAAATCCCATCCATTCTCACAGAGTCAAACCTGCCTCTATTATTATTATAGTCCTCTCTCCCTGCCCCATCACCACCACCGCCGCCACACCACCCGGCATATCTGAATTCCTTTTTTTGGGTCTCCTAATGAAAAACTTTTTCCTCTCATTCTTCTAGCAGAGCAGTAGCTCGTCATTTCAATAAATGATATTAACCCCCTCCTGTCTCTTTCTCGTTTTTCTGAAAAAGAGGGACCCAATTGTAATGCAATTATCATGGCACACGTTACACACATGGAAATCATCATGACTTTTCCGGATTTCTCACCACCTATGGCATCTGTGCCAAATTTTAATTTTATTTCAATAGCATTTTCATCCAATGGACAACAATAGTTATTACCAATCGGAGGAAATTTCCGGAGAAATTTTAAAATTTCCAAATTAATCATCACCGGGCTCAGTTTCCCCGTGGTTGGTTTTTGGTTCGTTGGTTCATCCATGAAACAACAACTTACTTTTAACAAGAGCAGCATCATCTTAACTACAGACTTGTGTTGTTCTATAAAAGAAGTAAATGCGAAGGTTCATGCAGCCAAAGATCTGGGAATCTTTTCCCCCCTTCTGATCTTGTTTATTTCCTTTCTCTCTTCTCTTACGTTTCTTCTTGTGTCTCTACACAGCTCTCTTTCTTTCACTGTCCTTCATCCTTTCTTTCCTTTCGGTTCGCTGCTGTACGCGTGCTGAGAAAAGGAAGGAAAAGAAAGAAGGAGAAACCTGAGTGCCCGCCAAAGCCATACATGCCGGAATAGTAGTAGTAGTATTACAACTATACACTACATCCACTACAAGAAGGAACCACCGGGAAACGATGCACTTGTCCATGAGATCATTTCTGAGCTAACGGATATTTGATAGTTTTCCCTTCACGGAAATATACTCACATATACTTACTTGTTATACTTACTTTTTTCTCTTGGTAAGGCGTCTAGTATAGTGCAATCCCTATGCACTTTGGATGCACCACCCGAAGGAACTCGTGCGCTATATATTGCTGTTGCAAACTG
>JAQFYD010001511.1:0-11936 GCA_034694225.1 Bourletiella hortensis
AAGTAGAAGGATTCAGTAGGGTTTCGCTACTTATTCAATTATTATTCTTATTCGATAATAGGACTGAGAAGAATAGTTGTTTACTTAATCCTTAGTATATCTCACCTGGAGTTCCTTTCCGTGGAGTACCCCTGCCTGATTTGCCAGCTTTTCCTTTCGGCATCTTGACTATTTTATCCGAGAAATACCAGTCTCGATGAGTAGAAATGGATTCTTGTATGAGTTTGGCCCTTCTTTTAGCTTGAACCAGATGGACCAACTGGTAATTACGACGAGTACTTCGAAATCTCAATCGAGATATTTATCTTCCTTTGCAGAATTCCGATGTTATACTTCTCGTGCGCTTACGTACTTCCAAGGCTCCTCTTCCAGAGAATACTACCTTTTATCTTGATGTATTACTTTTCTTCTTCGTCCTCTTTCACTACTACTCAATGAAGTCTACTACTTTTTTCTTAAGTCACAGAATTGATGATAATAATTATTATTAGAACCAGTTGACACAATTTCAAGTCCTTGTTGTTAGTTAGACAACTATGAAGATCAAGACAAACACAGAGAAGGGCTTTGGAACTGTCTGTTTCCTCTGGGGTCTAAAGTAGGCGTACATATACTTTCTACCCAATTTGTTACAATTCTTTGATTATTATTATGACTACTAGAATTTCTTCTACCTACAAAATGTTTCTCTGACAGGATGTAATCGTTGGAACCACTGATGGAGGATAAAAATGACTCTTCATTAAAGTTTTTAATTTTCTCATCAACAGTAAAGGCATTGATAAAATTTTCAAATGCGAGGTTATTTCCTTTCAAAGAGACAACTTCCTCACTACACATTGCAATTCAACCGATTTATGATCACAATTTCTCCTCTCTCTTCTTCGTCGTACGTATTTTGTCCCGATGGGTTGAATTTTCTCACAATAATGAGGACCGAAGTTGTAATTAATTATAATAAACTGTTCTTTCCCAAGAACCCACAGTTAATTTTAAGTCCAGCAAGTAGTATAGTAATAGATACTGTTCTATATATAATTATATATTTCCCTTTTCAAATTGTTCCTGTGTGTTTACATTACTCACACTACCGAAAGTTCTCTCCCTTTTACTTATGCCCGTCCTCGTCCCAATAATAGTAATATTTACTTGATTGTTCTGATGAAACTATGTTTTTCTCAGCAATCGTCGTAGTACAGTTGTTGGTTTCTAAAAACTTCACAAACGATCCTGTAAGTATAATAGTCACACAACAATGGACAATAATAAATGGCCAGAGACAAGAACAGACGACGAGGTTTGAGGAGGAAATTTAATATGGAATTTTTATGTTCACTGGTTTGAATTTAGATTATTCAAATTTTATTTCCGTTGCTTCGCTTGGGCACAAAGCAATGGCGATTTTAAGAAAATCTTAGAATCAAACCGTATGGTCTTTCGTTTTCAAATGAATTCTCTTCCCTTGTTGATGATGAAGATCTCTCTCACTTGACGCAATCTGCCCTCCACTATGAGATCACAGCTCTGCTCCTTCATAAAAGGCTCGTGATGAGTGTATGGAAACACTAGCGCCGCCGTCGGAGCACTCGCTAATAAAAATCCACCTGCCCACCTCACACAGTCCTTCCTTTCCACAGGACTCACAACACACACTGCCTCACTTCTCCTTGGTTTCCAACCACTGCCAAGGATCTCTGCTCGTCCCCCGGCCTTTTATTGCATTAGGCTCACCCAGATCGCCACCTCCGCCCGCTCGATCCCTGCACTAAACTTGTAATAAAATGCAAACTTTATACAGTTTTTTCCATAATTCTAAAATTTCTGGTAAGTCTGCTGGATTTTGCAGCAACTTTTCTGAAATGTATGCTAAAACTTTGCAAAACTTGCATCACTTGGAGCGGTTTGAGCCATTCGTGTGCCTATCGTTGCGCTATCATGTGTATTATACAACGGCCATGAAGACGCGGACGTCACAGAAAAACAGTAGTTATCCCATTCGCGAACGTGCAGAACTATTTGCCAGTACGTTTTTTTTGCATTACAGAAAACGTTAGATGGTTAAACAAAGAGGAGTCCATGACTATGTTTGGCCTTGGTTCGTTCATTCATTGAGTTTTTCTGTGAACTCATATGCATTTCCCATGTGAATCAAACTAATAACAACGTTCCATTTGAAGCTGACATGATGATGGTGATGGCAACAACTGAATTTACTTAACAAGGTATTGGCATTGTTATTCTGGGCGTCTGTAGGATTCACAGGAAATCTATGAAAGCGTTGCGAGTTTTCGATACGTTTTTGAAACAACGATTTTGAAAAATATGATGATGGTAAGTGCTAATAGCGTAAGGGGCGTGTAAAATATAGGGTGGATGTGTGGGACAGCCAAATTTTGTAGGAGCATAAGTATTAAACGTACGAGTTATCATCTGCGACCGTGAAACAAGTCTTGTATAATAACTATTGGTGTCTAATCGTTATTACAGTATGTCTGGGCCTAGCAGAGAAAAGAAAGATTAAATAAACGTTGGAAACGTTCCAGGACTTCGTCATCATGATGGAAGAGCATGTGTTGGTTTTGAAATGATTCTGATGATGATGATTATTATGTAAACGTTTAGGTAATACGTTGGGTTTAATAGTAGTTTAATAAAGGACGTATTTATTGTTGTTGTTGATAGTATTAAACCAGCTGGTGATGTTGACAAGCAGGGCAAGGATGATAATATTGGGAATTTAACTGGAGCACATAATAGCATTATTATGTTAGCGTGAAGTCAGATTGGAGAGATTGTTAAGGTATAACAAAGTTTGATTGTGTGTCTGTATACCGTGTGTATACAGTTTTGAAGTACTTTTTGTTATCATGCTGATGTATTGAATTGTGTGCCTGACGATAATGATTAAGTTAGAAGTGATAGCTGCATATACAAAGTAAGTTGGGGGTCAAAGTACACTATTTATATGCACTTTCTAAGAAACGACTCATTATGATGAAGTTGTTCGTAAATACAACAGAAGAAGCCTGAGGGGCTATGTGTGCTTCTATTCATGTCACTGCAACACTACTGGGTTTTCCTTTCAATCTATTAATGGAAGGTTAGAAAGAAGCAGTAGCAGTATAGGCATTACCAATGTGTGTATGATTGGCTGATAGAATTTGTAATTAACGCAAACAAGAATAGGAAACAATTAAGAATTTTGGAAAGACCACGACATTATTATTATGGAATTATACAGCCATAGCTCTAATAGTGGAACATTTATATGAGCTATTATTATGGTCGTCTTTATCGCTGCCAAGAGCTACTGCTCATTCATTATGTTCCTGATGGAAACAGCTTGTCAGAGCAAGCTATGGGCATTAGTTTGTTGAAAGGTCATACGGGAGAGTGCTGAGTACATGAGAAAAAGGGCAAAATAATCTAGAATTAAGTATGAATAGGAAACTTTTCGGATTCCCCATAGAAACAACTATTATTATTATTGCATGTGTGTTAAAATTACATTCTAAGGTTCAAGGTCGAAAGCCAGCGCGTGTGTTTTTCTCTTGGACCTTTATATATCATCATCCCAAACCACAGAGATGTTTATATACAATCAGAAAATACATTATTTAGTTTGATAATACTACACACACTATCCTAGGTGGCTATGTGTTCATCATGAACACGCCAAAGCTCTGCCTCTGAAAGCAAGAATACAAAGCCGAATCCACTTACTGTTTGTTTGTATTGCAGAAACTTTTGTGTCAGTGTGTGCTGTTAGTAAACCTAAAAATGCACTTGCTATGAGACTTGAGCCTAGTTGGCACAGACAAGACCTGTGACAATTTTAACTTTTCTGGCAAAGTAGGCACGTAAATGGAGTAAGTTTTACATATGTGGGTTATTGGAATAACAAAGCAGTAGAGAGTCTCTCAAGTGTAAAGAACGTTCTATTTAACTGGGAAGTACTAGACGAGGGGTTCATTGTAATTGTAATACCGTAAAATACTAGTAGACCTTGAAAAGTTAGCAATAGGTTGTGCAAAATTCTTCACGGGAACCGATCGGTTGGTTGTATGGCAGCTGCTTACTGGCAAATCGGTTGTAAATGTCTTGCGGTGTCTCTTCACTCACATTGTATTCCGTTACTATATCATTATAATCTTCGTAAACCTTCTGGCAGACCTTGAAAATCTGTGACCAGGACAGTTGACTCTCTTGCTTCTCATCTGCTTTCGTATCACCTTTGTCTTCCTTCTTATCTGCGCCTGACACTTGTTGCTCTGATTTTTCGGTCCGTCCTTTCTTTGATGCTAATAGTCGGTACTCCAGCTCGTTCTATGGCACAATCTCAGTCAGTATGATGATGTAAAAAACAACTGGAATGACAGCAGTTTATACTCACAACTCCTTCACTTAGCAGAATAATGCCTGGGAAATCTGACTGGATTCTAGATTTCAGTGCATTACAATCTTTAAAGGATGTTTCTTCCTTTAGCTTCAAAGTGATTAGAAAGCCACCACCGTATGTCCTCATGAGTTGTTCTGGTGTGAGGTAGCAGTGCATTCCACCATTTACGAGAACAATCACTCTGGTGCATGCAAAAGCTACTTCTTCAATGCTGCAGAAATCATTTGATCTTAATTATGAAGGCATGTGACTGAAATCACTGTTACTGCGGTACTCATGGCGTACCGGGACGAGGCGAGGATGACGATTCTTCCTGTCTCCTTCCGGAGATAATCCAAAATAGTCCATAGTTGGTTTTTAAAGAATGGATCTAATCCACGGAAAGGTTCATTCAGAACCAAAATCGGTGGATCTCCCACAAGAGCCAACGCGAGGGCCAGTTTACTTCTTACGGAAGCTGTGTAATGTTCGCAGTCTTGATTCAAACGCTTTTGTAAACCTTTAACCGGAATCATAGCATCTGTTATACATTGCAATTTTTTAAGCTCTTGATGGCTTTGAGGTTCAGTTATTATACCCAAAAGAGTAGTCCATTTGTTTACATGAGCTTTCAGTTGTGAATCTGGAATGCCACGGAGTCGAGCAAATACTTTTAGTAGAGTGATCCCTTTCATATTTGGGAAAGCGTTGACAACCTCGTCAGAAGGTGTGAAGCCCATATACTTGAGGTACTGTGGAAACAATAATTAGCGTGGCGATTGGTGATACGTTTTTTCTCATAAAAGCGAAATAGCGTAAAGTTTGGCATATTTTGCACATTAAGACCATGAAGGAAGATGCTCACGTTTGCTCTCTTTGTACCGGACGGTAACTTGAATTGTATCAGTCCCCGAGTTGCTCTTAAATTCCCTGTCAGGATTCTCATGAGAACTGACTTTCCTGAGTGGGAAGGACCAATGATGGCAATTAACTCCCCAGGTGAAGCAGAAAAGGATATTCCACTGAGGACTTCACTCCCAAAAAAGAACCTTTTACTCAGGGAATCGACGTATAAATGTCTCCGGTTCCTCATTGATACTAAAATGAGCAGTATTTATTGAGTTATTCTGGCACGTGTTTTCGCACCTTTTTGCGAAGTAAACGCAAACCTCGAGCTTTTTTCAATAAGGTAAAAGTGGATTCCTCATCTTCCATTTGAATGTAAGCATCAAAATGTGGTTGCTGTTGAACTGATTTGTGCTTTTTGGAGCACCGCAAACACCAGACACCCTCCATGAAGCTTATGTAAGCAATGGCAACTGTTGCATGTAGTATTAAGAAAATCAAGTCCACGGTTGGTGATTCATGCTGAGTCGCTAACGATAAACCCATCGGAAAAAATGGTTTGGTGTATTTCCATTTCCCCGTTTTGTAGTAGTCTGTTTCAAAATTGGGAAAATATTAAATTCTATGTACAAATAATTCCACAAAATCCTAGCTTACCACAACAAGTGCGATTTAGCATGTCCGTTCCGTTAACGCCATAAGCATCCCACTTTGTATCGCAAATGCTTTCCCTTACGGTGTGATTAATTAGATCACAGCGTGCGTTGTGAATCGTTATATCAAGAAGATTGAAAAATCCTGAATTCACGTTGTATGGCTGGGATATGCGCGAAACTAGTTTTAGCACATTTCCCGGGGTGCCCGTTACAAAAGTATTCAGCACGAAGAGAAATATTCCTGTGCGAAGTAAGCATCCACATTGATCATTGATTAACAAAATTGCATTCATCTCAATGTTTTCTTTGTCGTACCGGCAACTTGATTGTAAGAAAGCATTGCAAAGAAGCTAGTTGTAGGCTGGGTGAAAATGAAACTAAAAGCATACGATTGAAGGATAGAACTGAGAGCAGCAAAGAGGAAGAAAGTCGAAGGTAAAACTGTAAGAAAAGTTAACTTTGGGTTAACCGTTTGAACATTTCACCACAGTTATGCATAATAAGCGGAAATTACATCTGCGAATTGCTATCCGCAAAGCAGGGTGAGGTGGAACTAGTAGAGCTGTACAATAGGTGACAGTTGTTAAAATCAAGGTATACAGAGAGTCGCAGATAAAGTATCCGAACCAGTAGGTGAAAGCATTCAAGCCGGTGTTAAGTTGAAGGTTTTTCAACTGTGATAGAGAACAGAGTAGAAGTAGGAAGAAAGGTCCGTGAATATGGTGCTATTAAATGAACGTTCTTACAAGGATGGTCCGCTCCGCCAGAGGCTGGCAAATAAATCGAGAAGTATATACGAAGAATCCGAATGCGAGTATGAGGGAATACATCATTGCAGGCCTTGTGTCCGGGCTTGGATCCGGAGGGAGGTAGTATTTAAGTATCTCCTATACAAACATTTACTTTTCTTGTTAGCACGGAGGCTAATTTTTCCAATGTCACATTTACAAAAACGATGGGCATACCCTTGTATCTGAAACAATGGCATGTGCTTCAAAGGTAGCAGACAGGTCAGAATGCACGCACTGAAGGAACGAGTTGAGTACAAGGCTAAGTGAGGTCGGCCCTGCATGGAAAGCTAAAGGGGAGAAGAAAGCAATTGTCTCTCCTGGGTTCAATTCTAGTCCAACGACGTATTTGGATGTTAGCTCATCCTCTGATTTGCTCTGAAGATCTTTGATCTTTTGTTCAAAGGATTTAATCTCCTGAATACGATGGGAGCCTACCAAGTTTTTGTAGCGCGAATAAAAATTCTGCAAACATTTGTGAAACCGTAATTCTTTGCTTTATCAGATTTTAGGAGGTAGTTGATGGGCAAAGGGTTTCTTACAGCCAGAGTGGAGTCACTGGTTGAAGATCTCTTGACCAGTGCCACAGGATCAGGGTACTGGTTCAAAGAGTCGTGTATTACACGACCTTCTAATTGGGATCCAAAGGAGTACGATGTAGCATCAGATATAGCAGCGAGTAGCAGTAACGGGACAAAGAACTATAAAACCAAAATAATTTCCTTGTGCTGTTGTTATTACATAATACTTGAGGTAGCTGTTCTTTCAGTTTATACTGGGAAACAAACCTGAAGTAGGGTATGGAGCCAAACCGAGAATAGGTAAGCTAAACGCTTGACAATGAGAGCTTTTAGTCTCTGGCAAGTTTTCCAGTACAAACGCTCCGCATGGTGTTTAGCAAGTAAATTTTGTGTCGTTTCACGAATTTCGCCTTTCCGTTCGATATCTTCTTTCACGTCGCTCAGACGCATGTAGTTTTCAACTCTGTAATTCGTGATGACAGACCATTATTAGCAGGTTCCAACTAGTTATTATGCTTTAAATAAAACAAATCATACTCATCGTAAGCAACTTCAATGGTGTATGGAAGAAGCTTGTAACCCATGATCCCTCGTTGCTTTCTGCTGTCGTTAGACTCAAGTAATGCGAACAAATCGGCAAATTTATGGGCCTGTGATCGAGGGAGGACCAAAGTAAGAGTGTTGGGGGGAGCTTTTGCAGAAGTTAGATCAAAGTCAGGTATGTTCAGAGTCGGCAACGACACTGCTGCTGATCTTCTGGATATTCGTTCAGTAGTGACATCCTCAGAAGATCCTATTTCGCTGTTCCTTGAATGCGGGCTCACGAAAGGCTCATAGAATTCAGTTTCCACTAGTTCCAACGCGGCTTGAATTCTCAAAGACTGTTTTTCCAGCTTTTGCACTTCGCTGATATGCTCTGCTACAAATTTGTGAACTGCTTCTGGGTCAGCATCGGGTTCTAGAGTTAGCTGTAGATGGTAACCAGTTTCTGCAAAAACAAGTTTAATTGTTGCATTTTTATTATGAATAGCTTCAACAGTTAGTTTTTGTTCGTTCGATGGCCATTTACTTAGGCAGGACTCAAGCTGTTCCTTCGTTCCGGAGCCTAATATGCGAGCATTGGATAGAATGGCTATCCTCTCGCCAAAGTAGTAAGCTTCGGATAAATTTGATGTCAATAATAGAGACGTCTTGTCCTGACAATACGTCTGTAATCATGCCATTTGTTTGAACCAAGTCCAATGAGTGGTAGTAATATACAGTAGTTTTGCAATGGCTGTCTTACAGATATAAACTTGAGCATCTGGATAGTGGATTCCAAGTCCATCCCATCGGTAGGATTGTCGAAGACAACTATCTTCCAATGAAGAAGCTCATGGCAAAATTTGGTAACATACAACATTTTTTATTGGATTCCATAAGTCCTTACCTTTGGATTCCCGATCAAAGCAAGAGCCACGCACAGTTTTCTCTTCTGTATACCTACAAGATTATTGGGAAATTCGTTGGAATATTCCGTCAATTCTAGAGCCTCTAGCATTTTCCGGGCTTTGCGGCTCACTCTTGAGATGCGATAACCTCGAAGCTATGATTCAGTCGACTAATCAAAATTTTATCCAATAAAGTGCATAGTAAATCAGGAAACCCATACCCTTCCAATTAGTTTAAGATGCTCGAACAGCGTTATATAATCGCATAGTAAATTTTGCTCTGGACATATGCTTAAAACCCGTCGAGTGAAATGTCTCTGGATGACAGAATCATAACCTCCAACCACGATGTTACCCTTATTTGGGGGAAAGGCTCCTGAAATAGTAAATGGAGTAGGCGTTTCAAGAACAGCATGATCCTTAGTTTTAACTCATAAAAAATTAACCGCAAATCAGGCGGGCAAAAGTTGTCTTCCCGGCGCCGCCAGGTCCAACAATAGCTGTTCGTTTTTTATCCACAATTTGAATGCTCACATCTTCAAGCACTTTCACTCGCTTCTCAAACCCAAAAGTGACATTTGTAAAGACAATGTCATGACATGGCATTATTTCGCTTGCCACCGAATCTGCATTATCTCCGCAGAACAAATGCTCAATTACTCCCCTCACTCGACCAACACAGTCTCTAGCGTGAACCTGCGAATAGTTGTAGGCAACAATAAAGCCATGCGTTAACGTAGCTTCTAGCTTCAATCTCTTTTTAATAGAACTTACCCTGATGGAAGTACAGCAATGCTGCCAGCACTTAGCACTGTACCTTTCCGGCCTGAAAGTGTCACCATAGAGAGCCAAAATGAAGTATATCAGAGCATCTGCCAGTAAGATTAAGAACACTTCCAGTGGAGAAACTTCATGGCGCTCGGACCGGGTTGACACCGCGTACCACTGGGCACCATCAACTGCATCAATCTACTTTCAGCATGAGCTTCTTGTGGAAAATATTCCACAGATACATTCTAATTACGTTAAAGATGTCTTAGTCCCTCACCTCGACTTGTCATTAGGATGCATCCCAAAATAAGCGCGGAGTTAGGATTCAAACACATTAGCAGTACACCCGGTCTCCATGTCGAGTCATAGTATTTCGAGATCATGAACAAATCTCCAACATAGTAACTCAGCAGCCATATTGTTGCCGCAAGGTACGTAGCGGCCAGACCTAAAAACAGTATTGAATAACATCACCAATATTTCGATCACCGAAAGTTTGTTGCCGAAATTTCAAAATAAGAGAGTCAGTTCTTACCTCTCTTGTTGAACGAGGCCATGAAAATGAAAAAACTTATGGAAGCCATGTTGTACGCCGTTAGAAATCCAAGCCAAATGTAAAAATTTCCTCTTCGGACTAAATGTGTAGTTATGGGGCTAAGGTCTGTAAACAGCATCGCGGTTTGCAATATTGCCACCAAAATCCGAACGAAAAAATCGTTCCACCACCATAGCGACCAGTATGTCCCTCGCGACACACCCAAAAGTCTTAAATAAGTCTGAAAAAGTTAGAAAACGTCGTACGTTATTGTGTCCAAGGAAGCTTACAATAAAAGGAAGCAAACATTACCCGAAAACCAGTCTGTTTGTCCAAAGCTGGACCCCGAACTAAAGACATAACCATGAAGGTTTGGCCCAGAACAATAGCAACAGCTATGATGACATGAACTGGGTGGATATTTGATGTCTTGAAACCATAGTGGTACAGGCCTTTCACAGGGAAAGGCTGAACGCTTGAACGTAACTTAGCGCAGCTTTCATCCGTAATCTGATAAAAAGCAACAATGGAATCACATACACCCCAACTTCGATAATTAGCATAATACAACGGGGTAATTTACATTTACAGTGCCGTTCTTGCTTGCCCTGGCGTAAAGGCTAAAGAAAGTCCGCGTTAAGATCACCTGGAATCCAAGGAAGGGCTCATAATCTAATGCTGTCAATCCGGGAGTGAATTTCTATTAAATTCTACTAAAATTAAGCTGATTAATTTTTCTTCATAATGTTTTACTTACGATATTCCAATGGGTTAAAGTATACACTGCGCTTGAGTATGGAACCAGTTTCATCAGGCTTGCAATGGGCCATCCGGATTTTTACCCGCAGCTCTACTGCGCTCGTGGACGAGGGTAGTAGGGGATCATTTTGAAAGACCAAGCCACCAATGTAGCAGTCGTCAAGGTCCAAGGCATGGTGGATGACAGCAAATTTTAGAATATGCTTCTCTGTAGGCACTCGTTGGAACTTGAGGTTTGAAAATTTTGAGCCATTAAAGTATTTCTGTCTCATCTCATTAACCATGCTATCAGCAAAATTTTCACTCCCAGGGGATGCATAGTAAGTAATAAATTGAGTCTGATTAAGCGGACAATCGCTTCTCTCAGAGGTAATTGTAGAGGTTAATTCATCCACTGCCATGCGACCTCCATCTCCGTCATTATCCTCTAGATCGAGGAGGACATATTGCTGATGGGCTGTGATCGTGAATAGAGCGATGATCAGAACCGGACCGACAATCTGAACGAAAGTCGTGAATAGATGACGCTTTCGGAATAGCCAAATATAATAAAGCACGAAGGCATGAGCACTCCACATGTTGGCTCTTATTTTCTTGCATTAGGAGACATCTAAGCTGTAACAACTTGGCTTGTTTTGAGAATAGGTTTTGATAAAAGCATCACTGCTCTATTCTCTTCTGAATCAGCGTAGGTGGATCAAACGCAAGACATTCAGCGCTGCACCGGCATTTTTCAGTGACTCTACGCTACGTCAGACGATGAGGATAACGAGATGCCCCAAATCCAGGAATGGGCAGCAGGGCAGCAGCAGTGGAAAGGCGTTTTCCAACACAAGGAAGATTGCAACGGCAACTGCTGAGCTCCCTGTTTCTCTTTCGTCCTGCGTATCTTCAGTTCGATAATTTCATGAGCCCATTAGGTGCAACACTTCCACTGGTCAAAAAACGCAAATTCTGTTCTCGGATTCGGATTATTTATGTTGTATTTCTGGATGCGAATGGAAATAACGGGAAAGGAAGATGAAATTGATGAAAAGATCCAGATTCCATTCAATTTTTGAATGTGTCTGGGAAACTAGGATTAAAAATGTTGATCCATCCCATGATCAAATTAGGAAAATCCACATAAACAATGCTGATCCAACGACACATGTCGTCACCAGGGCTACCTAACGGATGCGCTAATACCGTGCTGCAGTCAAGTTTGCGGGTGGCTGTATCAAAGTATAGAGGAGTTGTGGTGCTTCACTAA
>JAQFYD010001512.1:0-11934 GCA_034694225.1 Bourletiella hortensis
TCTAGATCAGGTGGGTTTTCATTGGTACCACTTGCCACACCACATCTACAGCTAACAGCTACAATAAAATGGATACTCATTGTAACCCTACTTGAAGAAAGTGGGGGCCAGCATGACCTCTGCCTCTGAAAATGGCTATCAGCTTGGAAGGAAATGGAAATTCGCAATCTCTTTTCAAAGCAACGTAGATAAAATAGCCCAATTTTGTACAACTTGGAAACAAATCTGGAAATTTCTCAAAACTTTTGATAAAATTGAAAAATGTAAGCGCGGCAGGCGACAAATTTTTCCTTCAGAAGAGAAAAAGTACTAAATATTAGTGTATACGTAATCAGTTGGAAAATGCCCCCACCCCCTTCGTCATCAATGATCATCAGGCCGCGGATACCCTCCCCCTCCTAAAATGTATACGCAATATCTGGACGGATTTGAAATAGGAATCCACACACAAGTGAAAACATGTTAACAGGACTACCAGTAAACATTTCAGCTTTCACCGCCCCGTGGACCTTGTAAATTCATGTCGTTTTTGCTGGAGATAAGCTAAAGATAATAAGTGAATTGATTTTTCCCGTTCGGAGTTCGTGAAATGAATAGACATAATACAATTTTCAGACTCACCTTGAGCAAGGCTTGTAAAACTGACATTCACTTTGGCGTCAGTGGCATTGAGGCATCATTTACTTGGTCAATGACTGTACTTTTGTTTCATGGTGAGGCGTCGATAGCATCTCTGACTTTCTAGCTTGTGACAAGCCAAACCAGAAGTACCACTTCGCTTAAAGCGCCCTGTAATTCTGTGTTCCTTACTTTCAAGTTCTGACAGTTTAATTGGACGTCCGTCATCATACTGATTACACTATTTCGTTTTCCGTTATGTATAGTTTGGACCCATCTGGGAGGTTAGACGATTTGTGTGACATGTAGATGGGCATGACATGTAGTCATAATTAATCGAGTTGATCTAACTAGTAGTTGTCAAAACGAGGGGTAAAATTAGCTCTCTTAGATTAGCGTTTCACGGGCACATGTTTAAATTGCTAGTTTATGTACACCCATTTGAAGACCGGAACGTGGACAGAATACCATTCTGTAACGCCTGGGTCACCAGTTAGCGATGCAAAGTGAATTCATTTCCATTCACGTGATAGGATTTTCAAGCGCTCCTTCAGCAAGCAATTATTGTAAATGATTCTGTTGTTCCTATTTAAGTGGAACCTCGCTCCCACATACATGCAAACGTAATGATAATTATATCAATACCAGCCGTGTGATCAATTGTTTTGGTGTTAGCGTTCGAGAATCTATCAGGGCACTTTAATCCTTTCTTGTCATTTTGAGCCCGTTCGTTGGGGCCATCCATACCGACCAGTGATATGCCCAGGTTTGGCATATACCAGAAGGGAGTACTTGGTATACGAAGGCATGCCTGCAGCTACCTGCGACAGGTAGTGTCGCTCTACTGGAGTGAAGTGTTACCGGGTAGTGGTGCTTTTGTAACGGCTCATCCGAAACCGACTGTCCATTGAATGACATTGCTAAAACCACTCTTGCCATCTACTTGGGCTGCTGTATGTGCAATTCAAACATTCCTCTCGATCGTCGTTTACCGGCTTTTAACCGTCTCTAACATCAACCGTGGTGCACAAAATAAGGATCATGTGTGGTACAAGTCCATAGTTTGGCCGTTTGCTGCTTTGATGGAACAATCTGTTGGACGTATCCCTTCACCGATACGCTGGCTTACTTCATTATGGCTCCTGTTTGGGCTAGTTATTGGTACAGGTTACAAGGAAAGACTCTTTTCCTTCATGACCTTCCCCGCCTACGAAAATATTCCAAGGAATATGGTCCAGCTTGCTGCTATGGAGGAATATACCGTACTCTACAGCTGGTGGCCAAGCGTACAGTATTTGGCATGGGAAAAGAGCAACCAGTCGGAGTACAAAAATGTTTTTAAGCGATTCCAGAAAGAGCCAACTGCTTTTAGTTGTGTTATGAAAGCAGCCTTTCAACCCAAAACGGTCTACGTTGCCTATGAGTTTGAACTATTGTCTGGAATGGCGGTCAACCTTACATACGATGGCAGTTTCCACCCAGCCTATTTGACGAGGGAAAGATATTTCGAGTCTCATAACACGATACCTTTTAAGAGGGGCTCAGTCTATGCGGACTCATGGAGGAAGATAGCGTCAGCTTTCAGGGATTTTGGTCTGCCACCCAGATGGCTCATGAATGAAATCAAGAGGTACCGAGATGATGGTGTAGAATGGTTAAAAAAACAGCAGGACAGCCTAGCCTGGAAGGAGGTACAAGAGTTGAAACAGAGGGATTCGAAGGTTGCTAAAGCGCTGCGATTCGGTGAGTTTCTGGCGCTGTTGCTCCTGTATGCTTTATGCATTGCAGCTGGTGTAGTATGTTTTGTATGGGAAATGGCATTATGGAAATGTTAAACAGAAATCGACTCCTTGGGCATCTCCGATGATAGCCGAGCAGCTGTCGGGATGCCTTTACACAAAGTTACAGCACTGCAGATGACAATTGTGCTAGTTGACAATTAGTAAAAGTGCAATATTCACGTTGTGAGTTCTCTGCAAGGTTATTTCTGGCATACGCATAATGATATACATGTAATACGAAAATTATACAATTGATAACTTTAACGCGTGTTTAACGAAGGCTGTAAGGCCATTCGTGCCACTTCCTGTGAGTGGCTGCAAGTCGAGTGAAGGAGCTCCTAATTTCGGTCCGTCTATTTTCTCAACAGCAATTTCGATAACAACGCGTCTCAACCCTGGTTTTCACGTCACCTAAGCTTCGTTGGACCCGTCTGCCTGATGCCAAAGGAAACCGCTCCATTTTCTGCCTTTCCAGCTGCCCTCTCAACGCTACATTGATCCTTGTAAGCAAGTTACCCCTGTTAAAATGGTGGGAACTTTGCGCAGTTCAGGCTCATCTTAATAACTGTTTGAACCTACTGGAGCTAACGATTTGCGTGGTACATATTGAGGCAACAATTCTGGGAGTTGCGAAGCCTCACTGTAGTGGTATTTTCGCACATATTTGGCGTGGTACTTGCTTAATCGAATTGTAGTTATTCTTGGCGGGGCCATGAAAGCCCATACTCAGTCCTGAAGACTCACAAGCCTTCATTAATGACAATGTGTTCAAGCTGGAGAAAGTTCGATTGAGCAGCTTCTTCAATATTTTCTAGGTTTTGTCCACGTTTGTTGGCCCGCGTGGTCGTGGGATGTTCCGTCCTTGTATAGGATGAAAATAGCCCCGGCAATTTAAGAAGGCTCTTGTCGGGTATCTTAAATTGAAAATACCCGACCTCGATACACGTATTTTATGGACACTTGTGCCGCGCTGTTCTGAAGGCCGGCAATTATAAGTGCTTTCGTGATTCAAAACGTTTGCAAAGAGGAATTTTCAATCACATAATGTACTATCATGTGAGCTGTCCACCAACTAATATGTAACAGTATATAGCTCTCTGGATGTAAGTTTCTCTCGTAGGTCACAGAAAGGTGTGTGATTCTACGCCGGTTCGACGCTAATAAAACTCTTCCTCCAAGAACGACTTCATTTCTGGCTTATTAAATTGCAATAAAACATAAACTTGTGTTCATGGTGAGTCCAGTCATGTTGTGTAGCAAATTCCAAAAGCGGCACTTTTTCCTGAATCTAGTACCAACATTAGGTACACGAGCAGAACTTAGCCCACCGTATCCACTATTCAATCTAGTGTGAAAAAGTTCACAAGCTCTACTGTATACGTAAGAGAATAATTTATAATGAGCTTGTGATCAAATATGAGCTTGGTAAGAATGTATGAGCGGTACAGCAGGTTCTGAGAACGGATCACTGTTTATTTCAAGTCATAAATACAAAATTACAACCTTCGAACTTGAATAACTGTACTGACCATTATCAAGACTCGATCACCCTACTGGAATGGATAATTTCGACCCAAATTTATTGTTGAATAGCTACAAGTCAGCTAACAAATAAGTGGTACAGGCACTGGAATTCTGCCATGAAACCCACGTTATCGATTCGAGACACATTAATGTGTTTTATTCGCAATCATTGCCGTCTTGTCCATCTTGAAGGAAGTTGACACAATTACCACTAATACCTTCTCTCGCATTCCATCGGCCATAATGGTGTGTAAACGATGAGTGGACTGTGTTCTCAGGATTAAAGTAATGGGTGGTTCCTCTAAACATGCAGAAGATATGCAAAGAATGATTGTTGGGATTCAACCTTGTATATAAAATGTTGAAGTGCCTTACGTGTTCAAATGGTTCTCGTCGACGAAGGTATGCAATAATAGCAATGTTATCGCTGGCGAAAAATAAAAAGTCGAACTATAGTTCTACTTATGACTCAAGTAGACAAATACACGAAATACGTATGCTGATTACAAGTACAGTAGCAGGGCCCTACTGTGCAGTAGGAATTTGTTACAATCTGTGAATTACAGTGAACTCATTGGAAGTAAATGGGGAAACTGAGAGCTTTTATAGCCTTTGACTAATTGTGTACCAATGTTTGCAAGTGCCCTTCACATGTATTTAATCCTGTTGCATCAGCTCAACATTGCATGTGTTCAAGTAAACGCAAGTCTTTGTCAACAAATAAGATTCCTTGTATGTGCAGTTCAAATTGTAGCAATATGATAAACAATTGGTTGTCAACGACCTTATGTAAATATACGTTGTCATCCTTTGTGATAGTGAACCCCTGTTCTTTGTAATTTGAAAACTTTAAAGGTACTCGAACCGCGAAACTAAATGCATTGACAGAGGAACATGTGTGGGTTTTATTGTACACAATACACAAATATATAAATACACATTATAGCATTAGTTGATCACTGGTTGTGTTTGATTCAAAAGTAGGAAGCACTAGCGAATTTCACATAACAGCGTTCAATACAACAGTCATACGATTATTATTATTATTATTTATTAGTATGATCTCCTTTGTCTCTCCATGTATGAGGGAGGGCTGTTCATGTATTGTTTGTTGTGAAAGCAGCTTTTCAAGTCAAACCATTCTGCGTTGACTATGACCCTGAACAGGTACCAGGAATGACAATCAGCCTTGCACACGGTTTCATAATTTATTTTTCAGAGTAGGAAACTTAAAAGCATCACTCACACGGGTCAACATGGAAGTGAGGCTACAAATGACTGCCCTTGTTGGCTTGTAGTTGATAAAAAAATTGCGTTTCGTACATCCCTGTGGCATGACTCCGTTCTTCGTAAGCGTGTCCTGCCAGTTCTGTCTGTTACGGTAATACACGAGGGTAAATTACTGCGGATGTCTGAGATGAAGCTTTAACATTAATATCTTCTTTTGCCGAAGACTCAAAAAATTCAAAGCCCTCTCGTCAACTGAGGTACTAAAATTAAATTGTTAGATAGCAAAATTTTAGCTATCTACGATGGTGGTTCTGATCGTAACATGATATTACTGTGCAAATTACCCTTCACAGAATGGTAGCAACTGCGCACAATCGGACGTGCTTCCAGTGAGAACAATCACGGCATCCCTTGGCTCGAAATCACTTGCAAAAGGAGTCCGTCGTTTGTGATGGGATACACACAGGAAATGGCATCAGCATTCCTCATGAAGGTCGGAACGATAGAACGTAACCCTTTCTCACCAGCTGTATTCCACCGTGTCGAAGTATACAAAACTGTAAACACCAATCAAAGCAGGACTTTGGTTCTACACAGTAATTCACCAGAACTTCAGGAGAGTGAAAACCTCTGCCCCTGTTTTATTCAAACCCATAGAGGAAGAACTTTTATTTACAACTGAAATTGACTCTCCGACCGTTGCATGTAGGCAAACTTCTAGTTTCATTTTGGTTGTCGAAAGCAACTCGGACCTCAAGTTTGCGAATTGTAAGCCTATTAAATGAATGATTTGAACACTCATTAGCCGAACACACTACGTAAATTATTCGTTTTCAAGTGGACGTCCGTTATCATACTAATTACGCTGTTTTGTTTTCCGTTATGTATTGTTTGGACCCGTCTGGGAAGTTAGGCGATTTATTTGAAACGTAATATGGTATGGGATAAGGCACCCACTTCGGCTCAACCGAGTGTACAAATTTTGAATCCATTTTCTAGACCATTTTATATGTAGATTCTGAATCTGCAATTCTTTCTGATGATTTTGCATGCAAACACCCTGAAAAACGCGAGTGAGGTCATGGCGCGTTGCATGCTTTCACATAGGGGGAGCTTTACGGTGGCGGGAGAGAGGAGAAGCGAGAGAGCTTGTCAGCCATCAGCAGCTACGCAGGGGGCGCACAGCACCCCCTAGGTTAAAGCATGCAACGCGCCATCACTTCAGTCGCGTTTTTCAGGATGTTTGCATGCAAAATCATTAGAAAAATTGCAGATTCAGAAGTTGCATGAAAAAATTGTCCTAGAAAATGGATTCAACATTTGTGCACTCGGTTGGACCCAAGGAGGTGCCTTATCCCATACCGTCCTTTATGAAAATTCATTAAAACTGGGCGAGAGCCTCGAGAACTACGGAAAATTCCAGGAGAATTCTTTTTGTCCGTACACATTCAGTGGGAATGACTCATTGTATTTGGATGCCAGCGCTTTATTTACTCATTTTCCGTTGTACACATCGCCGCTCAAAATTTGTTCCGCTCACGTGAGGACTCCATGAGCAAGTTAAAAAAATTTGACAACTATCGTCAGCCTTTTGTTCTGTTCTTCTCCGCAGTGAGTGACAAAGTTCAGCAGAGTTGGCTTCCATCAGCGAGCCGGCAAGGGACCGTTTCATGTAATTTTCAAAGATGAAATTCAGTTGTTGACTACAAACAGCAGCCCTCAGTTTAAAGCTTTACGGTTGGTTTATGCATTCACATTAGATCCTCAACTTCATGTCCTCAAGCTGCCGAACTCTCCAAGTAGCTTCGTATAATATGAGGACCATCCAATTTTGACTCTGGATTTTTCGCCAGACTCAAATACGTTAAATGGTGCCCACTTCAGATTAAGTGCTTTATCTGTCCCACCTTTTTTGATCCGACGATCAACTGAGAAGTTCGATAGGGGCTTTTCCAATACTCTTTATTCAACTGCTGCGAAGCGTTACAATTTTACTTTTGAGTATATTTACCCTACTAGTCGCAGAGGAGGAGCTGGGAAAAGGCTTCCGAATGGAACGTGGATTGGCCTTTTGGGGGACATTAATGAAGGTCGAGCTGATATACCGATTTCTTCATCCATTACACCTGATCGTCTCTTCGGTCCATTTGAATACACTGATATCTACTACACTGTAAATGGTGCTTTTGTAACGGCTCATCCGAAACCGACTGTCCATTGGATGACATTGCTCGAACCACTTTTGCCATCTACATGGGCTGCAGTGTTTGCCATTCAAACATTCCTCTCGTTCGTCATTTATGGACTTTTGACCCTCCCTAACATCAAGCGTGGTAGACAAAATAAGGAAGATGCAGATGTATGGTACAAGTCCATATTTTGGCCGTTTGCTGCCTTATATCGGAACAATCTGTTGGACTATTCCTTCACCGATACGCTGGCTAACTTCATTATGGCTTCTGTTTGGGCTAGTTATTGGTACAGACTACAAGGAAAGACTTTTTTCCTTCATGACCTTCCCTGCCTACGAAAATATTCCAAGGAATATTGTCCAGCTTGCTGCTATGGACGAATACAGCGTCCTCTACAGCTTGGTGGTCGAGTGTACAGTATTTCGCATGGGAAAAGAGCAAAACCAGACTGAGTTCAAGAATGTTTTTAAACGATTCCAGAAGGAGTCAAGTCCTTTCATTTGCGTTATGATAGCAGCGTTTCAACCCCAAACGATCTGCGTTGCCTATGAGTTTGAACTTTTGTCAGGGATGGCGGCAAACCTCACATACGATGGCGATTTTCAGCCAGTCTACATGACAAGCGAAAGGTGAGTCACATAACACAACACCTTTTAAGAGGGGCTCAGTCTGCGGACTCATTGAGGAGGATAGCGTCAGCCTTTAGAGATTTTGGTCTGCCACACAGATGGCTCAAAACAACAGGAGGATAGCGTAACGTGGGAGGAGATCAAAGAATTGAAACTGAGAGAATCGAGAGTTGCAAACGCGTTACGATTCGGTGATTTTCTGGCGTTGTTGTTCCCTCATGTTGCAGGCATTGCAACTGGTGTTGTATGTTTTGTGTGCTAAATAGCAGTCCGGAAATGTTGCCTGAATCGACTCCGTGGGGATCTGAGATCAGAGCCTATCACCAATTGGAATGCCTCCCAAGAAAGTTTTGGCACCACAAAAAATATTATTTTAGCTTCATTCCAATAAACGGCAATGTTCGTGTTATCAATTCTGTACAAGGTAGTTTATCAAAGTTACTTGTACCTAAAATGAGAAAGTAAAAGAGTAATAATTAATAAAGACGACGAGAGCTTTAGAAGGCCACGTGGCAATGAGTGACTGCTAGTTGAGGGCAGGAGTTAAAAATTCCAGTATCTCTCTTCTTAACAGCACTTTCGATAACCAGCTAGCTTAACTTTGTTCTTTCCATCATCAAAGTGTAGTTTACCATTTCTGTCTGGTGCCACAGTACACAAGGGTAGCCTTTCTATTGCTTCCGCAGCCGCTTCAATATTAATTACTTCTTTTGCCGAGGTCTCAAACTCTAACCCCTGTCGTCGACTGAAGTCCGAAAATTGCATAGCAACGTCTTAGAAATCTAACGTGGCGGTACCAATAATCTAATAACTTTACTATGCAACTTACCGTTCCTAAAATGGAAGGCTGTTCAGGCTGATCGGATTTGCTACCAATGAGAAATCTGACGGCATCACTGGAGGCGAAATCATTAGCAAAAGGAATCCAGTAGCGTTGAAGTGATTCAAAGCTCAGAATGTTCGTGATAGAGTACACAAAGAATATGGCATGAGCGTTCCGCATGTAAGTAGGGACGACGGAACGAAACCTTTCCTCACCAGCTGTGTACCACCGTAATAAAAGACCACAAAGTTCTGATCAAAAATCACATCAAAAATTCCGTTCTGCACAATGATTCGCCAAAGTGTCAGCTTGGTGAAAACTCTAGTGATCATATTCACATGAAAAATCATAGTGCTTGCTTACCGATGCCATTGTGCGTGTATGACATCCAAGCTATCAGTGAAAGCAAGGACATTTACCATAACCGTATGCGTAACATTCGAGCTTTAAGATATTCCATGAACAGCTATTTAATAAGCATACAAGAGTTAACTTATTATTCACAAAGGATGTGAAAACTTACGCAGTAACATTAAATTATTTCAATGGTCTCAGCCACTATTGACTCAAGAAATCCACTTTTCCTGCACAATGGTGCAAACTTTGCAAGTTCATGGCAAGCCGTGCAAGGACAAGGAGCCTATTTTATTTGCTTTAAAAGCAGTCCATACCCGGTCCTGAAAATTCTCATCACGATACACTTTTTCATATAACTTTCGTATAAGTATACTTGCTAAATGAAACTAAAAAAACCAGGAATAAAATGTAAGAATTTAAACGCACATAGCGTAACGATACACTACAGAGATGGACTTGTAACTCTACTGGCTACACGAATGCTCAATTAAAAACAATACATAGAAGCGAACATTCAGCTACAAAGATTAGTTTTGAAATTAAATTTTACGAGAAACTACATTCTCAGGTAAAAATTCGTTTAAACAATGGCACTTTGGCTAATTTCTTCAAAGCGCACTCTGCAACATCTAGCATTGCAACTTTGGCAAATTCACCTTCCCTCTCACCCAGGGAAAGGTCAACCTCCCAGATATAACAGTCACTCTGAAACAACAAAGAATAAACATAGTTAAAATCCCTGGAATTTCAAGCGTAAATTAGATAAATTAACTTGTTGACGCCGATTACCCCTTTAACGTGAAGATGATTTCGGAGTGTAATAAAGCAAGTCTTCCCTTTCACCAGATCTTTCATTATGACAGCACTCTGACTACTCTCTGCACTTCCAATAATGAGTACCTTATTCAGTCGGGAGTTGAAAGGTTCGGGCAAACGAAGTCGACAGTGAATGGCCTGGCGATGCATTGTTTTGAAGTAGTTTTTATCCAGCAACCTCAACTCTTCAGCGGCCACTGTTGTGGTGACGCCGAATTCTAGCTCCCGAATCTGCGTAGATACAACATTCAATATATATCATCCTCCATGGACCACCTTGCATTTCTCAACGTTACCAATTATCTTACCTTATAACGTCGTTTGGTGGCTTCGCCGGAAACACAGGAAAGAATTTCAACCCTTTTCCATTCTTCCTCAAGATAACATACAGCATACATTCCAGGGACGAGTTGACTACTGGACAATCGAGGCGGTACTTCTCCGTATTCCAGTAAACCTTCACATCGCTTTCTACGAACAAAGTATACGGATAAAACAATCATGCTATTATTTCAGAGAGTACTAAATTTTCCACAACTTACTGCAAACAAGCTTGGAAACATTCCATTTGGTTCCAATAATCAGCAAGGAGGACATAAAAGTCAATGATGGAATACATGTGGAAAACACTGCACTCAAAGATCAATCCTTCCGACGGGAACATGCTCACGCAATCAAGCCTCTCACCGAATTGCACATAGTCAATCTGACGAATCAATTTCTCTTCTGAATTAGTTCGCAAGTTGTTGGCGACGACTTCCCCCAGAATTTTCATTACTTTCTTATCCTCTTCGTCATACAGAAGTACCCATTCTTCAAGACTAGTCTCATTATCATAGCCTTCAAATGGACGGATATGCACACGGCCGTTGGGAGAAACCTGGAAGATGAACTTCACTAACGATGCCGGATCAGTCAAATACCAATTCATGGGATCCAACTGGAAACCGTATTGTTCAGAAAAGCGTTCGAGAAGCAAGCGGACTGGAAGCATTCCACCAGCTTGCGCCACTATCTTTTCCAGGCACTTGGACACAATGACCAAAATTCTTCTCAAGTTCACCGTCCGTCTTCCCTCGGCCAAAAAATACAGCTCTCCCAGTCCATTAATATTTTTACTCGAAATTAATCCTTTACTTTCACTGGCCAGTTTTTCCACCACATCGGCCACGTTAGCTTCAAATGTACCAAGGGAACTTTTAAAATATCCAAACAGGGCATACTTTTGCACTCCAAGGGGCCGATTCTTTAAAATATCGCAAATTAACTGCATTCGACCTGAAATTCTCGGGATCATAGCAAGGACATCATTGTCATCATCAGGTTGAACAAGAGACTTCAACAGCTGGACAGATTCTTCGTCAGTCTCTTCCAATGCCAGGCGCTGATGATTTTCTGTCCGAAGATTCTCAGTTACAGCAGAGCTTTGAAATTTTTCTTCAGGCCAGAAAGTTCCATTTGAAATTAGAGAATTTTCCTCAGATAAGGTCAAATCGTTCCAACTGGCTTCTTCATGTTCTTCATCCGTGTCCTCGTCGGACACATAATGAATGTCACCAAAGCCATTTTGCAAAATTTCTTCTTCACGTTCGTTAACTGCACAGTTTTCATCCATCTTAGACACTTCAACGAGTACTCGCACTTTCTGAATAAATTAATTATTTTAAGAGGAGATAAGATTTTCACTAGTTGCCACGCCTCCTACTATAGTGAAACTAACCGCTCGCCAGGTTTTTGCGTCAGATAAGCCAAACGTTGCAAGTCGTGCGAAAGCTTGCCTTTTACAAGTACATTACATGTTTGAGGTAATTCGGACGTATGAATGAATAATTCATGTAACATTCTATCCTGCTGTATTGAATCTCAGTATAAATCAGTGTAATCTCAAGGGGCTGTGCATATATTGCGTATACATTTTTTGCCCAATCTTTCCCTCCCCCCTTCCCTATCGTATACACTTCATC
>JAQFYD010001513.1:0-11932 GCA_034694225.1 Bourletiella hortensis
ATAAAGAAAAAGATTTATTATCGCTCCCGTAGCGTGTGCAAACGCAATCATACCAAACTCCACTGGGTGGATGTTTCTTCTAATTAATGTCGACGGTCCATCGTTGGATGAAAAGTACTTTGTAAACGTAAAAACTCTCAATAACCAATGTGATGCGTTAGCTAGCAATAAAGTGCTAACTGTTTTTAACCGGTTTTGTTTTTGCTGTTGTTTCTTGCGAAAAAATGTGTTACCAACCAAGGCTTATACAACACTCGACTCTATGTTAAGGAGCTTTGAGCTTTGCATTGCTTCCCAATTTTGGTCCGTAGGCGTTCCTATTACTAATAGATCAATAGTATCGGGATTCTAAATGCCCTCAGTTGCTTAACACCTAATCAATAACGTGTCCAGACGCCCTCATTATTAATTAACAAATCGCACTGCTAATACCGACAATGTCAATAATTCTTCGATAAAAATTAGGTTGCCAGCTTGCGAAACTGTTTTGCACTATGTATGCCATCTTGTGGGGATGAGTCGTAGCTGCTAGGGCGGTTTGAATGTCAAACCAGATTCGGCGCCAAACTAGCAAAAAAAAGTCGTTTCGTTATTTCTTGTCGGGTTCTGTATTCTGTTAGTCCTGTTGATGCTGCTGACTGCTGTGGACCGGGAGATGCCTGGACGCTGATTGACATTTTAGGCTGTTGTGTTATATTATAATTTCAACGAGAAATTATTGTGAAATAAGAATGTGACGGAGTATAAATTGCGGGAAACGAATTACAATACAAGCCCAAGAAATTTTGCTGGGTTCCAGAAACTCCCAGCACTTGTGAATAGATTTCGGATACAGGGATTTCCATACAGGGTCCATTTGGAAAATACTACTGTGCTTCAGGTAGTCCTACAATGGATCCGTCAGAATCGAAGGAAAATGTCCGTGCCTTGCTGGTCCATGAACAGCTGAATAACAATGTCAGTTACATAACGAAGGATGTGGTCGATCGCCAGTTTGAGGTTCAAGGTGAGTAACCGTTTCTATGCCGATTTGATGAAAAAGTTGCGCTGACGTATCGTTTTTTTTGTAGTTCGAGAGGATCTCTTAAAGGCATATGACAAAATGCAGAGTACCGTGACCAAAAAGCGACAGAAACTTAAATTTCTAGCCCTGTCTTTTCCGAAAGAGTTTGGCGAGTTGCGGATTTGCGATATTTTGAAAGATGTAAGTGAAGTATTTACGGTTGAAAGATTTCTGATAATTTTGTCATAAGTTGATCCACTTGATTTCTTTTTAGTTGGGCCAACCGAAATCAACTGAGGAGCTTATGGCCTCTTTGGGAAGTGTTAGCAAAACGACCGAGCATCCAGCTCCGTTTTCAGGGAATCTATTCACTGGTCTTCCACCTCTACCACCTTCCGCGAAATCGGTATTTAATCAGAGAATTTGCCTATTTCCTGTATGATCCATGTAATTCACGCTGATGGGACGTACTCTTGTTTTGACGCAGGGATTCGTCACACCCATCGGCAATCGTATTCCCGGAAAAGGAGCAGACACTTTTCAGTCGGCATTTGGAATGCCGATCCCTCCAAGTACAATTAAGAAACAACCTCGTCCGGCCCGTCCAGGTGAAGCTGTGTTTACCTTCTCTGCTACAGGCTCACCCGTGTTGGTCGAATCGTTACCTAGTAGTAGTGCGTCAAGTATTGCGAGTGAAAGCTCCGCTCGAGTGAAACTAGAAGCAGGAAATGGACAGGTAGGCATACTTTTGGTTTTTAAATTAATTATACGTGTTTCCGTTTACGTGATTTAGTAAGTTGCGAAAGCTACAAAAACACTTTCTACCTTTCTTCTTTCTTTCCGCAGGTATTTGATGTGGATTTGGTTTTCCGCGGAGCACCAATCGATGTACGCAATCAAATAGTGACTGATTTTCGATGCTGGGCTCGAACACGCTCGGCAATGCAAACTCGAAAAATTTTGCCTCATCGTCCTATTGGAAAGAAACACGCTAATAGCTTAAACAAAAAACAAAAGCTGTAAGCAAGGTGAATGATGTCACCGCCAAGATTCATAAATTAATTACGTTTTCAGGCGTGAAACAAATATTTTTGTACTATACATCAGGATGTATCCTTCTGCATATGAATTTTATGTTTACACCAGTCTATTTTCCATAACCTTTCTATAATAGTCTTCAGTTGCTTGGGAGAAGAGAAGAGATCAGCAGTTCACTGTCATTTTGTACTTTCTGATGTATACAATGCATTTAGTTATCGATAATCAATGTGTTTCCCCTGTGCGCGAAACTCGTAATGTCTAGAATGTAAGTTACATGATAATTTGATTGTTAGGAAAAGTCAAACTAATCCCCGGAGTTGGAATCCCAGTCATTTGGTGAAATAAAATGAAATTTACCTCTGTACTTCCTGTCTGGCTTCTTACTTCCTACTGTGGAGCGTTTTATGAATCTTATATGACCGTATTTCCCATCAGACAAGCTTCACACAGCAGCCCGTAACTGAGATTAATGATTAAGCAATTAATTGTTAACATTAGAAGCTAGTCATGTTTCTAAGATGTTGTGTTGCGGAATAATCTGGTCGCCCCTGGGTTGCTCTCTGTAACAATGGCATACAACAACGGTACGTACACGCACACTTGACTTGAGCATGAATAGCCAAGGGGCATTTACCTTAAGAAAACTGAAACATCTAAAACACCTGCTGCACAAATAGCACAAACTTCATCATTCGTGTGAATCACATTGCATCAATTCTTCATCCTGCTGCGACCCGGGCTTGGATTGTAATATTTTACAACATTAGCTACATTGAACTGCCGTTTTATTTTGCGACACGTAAATATTCGAAATTGGACATATTGGATTGCTGCAGAGTGCAGAGCACCTACAATCGATACAGGTGAGGCTTAACGCTTAGGTTTTAAAGTTATTAAAATCCTTTAACTTCGAGTTGTTGTTGTCATTACATGACAGGAAATTCGGTTATTCTATAGTATTGGCTGTGTTGTGAGTCAATATATTCATTCTCTGTTGCCTGGGGAAATATATTTCAAGACGCTGGCCGAAAATTTAATTTGCGGTTGAGTAGATGAGTGAGAGACAGTTAATACTATTGTATCTAAATCATTATTGTGCTTAATTCAAATAGGCTTCTTCCACTCACTTGTTCCATACCATTAGCAAATAACCGATTCAATGTGTTCGACTGTGTGATGTAACTGATAAATTTTTGCATACCTATGACTATTCTAGCAATCTACTGCGGATTATTAATCTTGTTTCCCTCTATTTTCCGTATATCTTTTTTATTTTAATTCCTTCACGTGTGAACGCAAATGTCGTTAGTTCGCGGCGCTGCCTTCTTTAAACAGCACAATGTCAGTTTGAATTGCGTTGCTGTAGTACCTATGTCAAAATAAATTCGGATTGATTCCGGATTCAGAATGACATGATAGAAAGGTGTTGATCAAGCAGCTAAGTTATGATTGAAGTACGAAGTGTAAATATAAAGTTTTACAGGAGAATTTCCGAAAGATATGTGGTAACTGCGGAAGTTAACGAAACTGTCCAGCCTGGACTCTAACTGGCTCAAACTCGGGCATGCGCATCTCGCTCAAAGAGGAAGGAGCGTTTGTTTTACGTTCCACCACATTATTTATTCAGGTTTATACTGATGGCGGTTATTATGGCGAAATTAAGAATTAAGATCAAGATATCCGTTTGTTAATAATCATAGCTCTCCTTTTTCTCGTAGGAACGGAGAAGAATGCACGACTAAACTCTCGTTCTCCCATCATAAGAACATGATTTTTCGAGTTCGCTTGGTCTAAGCTGAGGGACAAAATGGTGGGAGTCCCTGTGGATGAACATTTTCTACCCTTTCATTCAGATCGGTTTGAAGCTTCCGAAAAGTTCAGGGCGAGCCAGAATTTAGCCACCCTAGTCTCAAGTTATAAAAACGGAAAGTTTGCAGACACAAGTCGAGGAGTTATTTCTGGTCTGTCCGGTCTCATTCGGGCTATTCGTAACGATGACGGGAATGCAACAGTCGAGGACTACAACGTAAGTGGGATCTATTGTGACAATAGATAATTACAGCGGTGTATAGTTTATAATTGTTCCATTTTGTGCTCAGAGTTTGGAAGAAAGGGGGGAAATCCTGCATATGAGATGGAAATCTCGACACACAGTGACTGTCGTCATCTCGGATGGAACCATTGCTCACTTGACGCTAAAAAACTTGATAACTCAGGAGACATCAATTCATATTGACAAGTCGTTGCGGCAGAATGATCTTATTGCTGGTGGTAAGCGGTGTTCCAAAATATAATTATAAGTCAAGCTTGATTTCATGTTCAGTACATAGACCGTTTGTTTAACCGTTGCAGTTGCTTATGCTCACAAAGTGGTCGTGTTTCTATTCGAAGATAACCGTCTACTGATTGCCAGGTAAGGGTATTAACACTTACGCCCCCCTTCAGAAATTTGAATTCCCGTAGCTTTATCATGCACTTTTGTTTACAGAACTTTTGAAGGAGAAGCTCAGGGAGCTGGCGACCTCGTGCAGCCGGAGTTCACAATAAACGTGTATCCTGACTTTCTTCCCCAGTTAGCTACTCGTAAAGTTTGTAAAACAGTCTCGATTAGCGACGATCGCAACTACGTAAGCGAAATCCTTTCTAGACTTTTAATAGGTGAATAATGATGTGAAAATGGTTTTGGGGGTTTTTGACTAGTTTGTGATTTGGTGGCCTGCCTCGAAGGACGATGTCTTCCCGTGGAGCCCGAGACCAGAAGATCGGGCAAATATTCTTCTTTACCGTTTTCATCAGTAAGTTTTTGATACTATGGATTGTATGAGTTAGAATAATTTGTGCAGAGATTCTCCCGATTGTACCTATCCTACATTTTTTGGGTTAAAATTTTTGTAGGCACGAGATGCCCGAGCTGATGTCCTTTCTACGAACAGAGTACAAGTTGCTTGACGCAGCTTTCGTCCCGAATAACAACGAATTTTCTACGTTAGAACGGGAAGTTGATTCTGATGTGCGTAACACGTCCTTCATTTTATATTGCAACAGCTTGATCTGGTAACATGAGCAACGTTGTTTTTATTTCCAGGGCAACATTGTAATGGTAGAGATATTCTATGAGCTATTCTCCATGGCAAGACTGACTGAAACGGCTATACCCCTTCAAAGTGAATTTACATGCTATGCTTATGATTCCGAACGGAAGAGATTGGCTATTGGTTGTTGTGATTCATCTGTCGTAATTTACTCTCGCTGTGGTCAAATCACACTTTATACCAAAGCTCCATTTGTAAGTAACCAGTCTCAGTCTTGGTGAAATCTCTCAAGCTGCAATAAGTTGTGACCCTTTTAATGATCTCATATGACGGATAATAGATTCCAAGGATGGTGAGCTGGCATCCCGACTCGTATCTTCTCTTTGTTGCTGATGACAACGGTCGTTACCAACTGTTTGACATCGCCCTGAATCCCATTCTTCTTGTTTCATCTAGTGAAACTGTACCTTCGGTTATTAGGGAATCGGTGTAAGTAAACATGCCGAAGAAACCTTGTTTGTGACCGAAAATTTATGTGAACTCATTGCTGTTGATGTGAATTATAGCCACTGTGGGCCCCTGCAGCGACTATTGTGGTGTCCGTGGCCGACTGTATCCGGTGATAGTAATCTGTTAATTAAATTTCAGACGTAAGCTAACATCATTGCATTCTTATTAAGTTCAGTTTACAATGTTTTAAAAATCTCAATTAAATTCTAGGGGATGCATGATTATCCTCCGCTTCGCGTTCTGTCGAATGGGTCTTCTCGAGCTTGTAAGATTTTACTTGGATAATTGTGAAACCTGCGAAGCGATAAAAGTACTGAGAAGCATCTACTGGGACTCTGATGAGTGTCTCCAAGCTATGTATTTGATTTTTGGTGAGCTCATAAAGTGTGAGCATTCCGAAAAAGTAGAGAGTAAGCGTTTTTTGACATTTTCAAAACGTACGAAAACCTGTTTGATGGTTGAGATTGTACTTAATTTTTGTTGTAGGTGAGTTAGAGTCATTACTGGTCATATACTTCAAACCTACATATGGAGGTGACGATGCTGTTCGGAAGAAACATAGCAAGTCATTGAGAATCCTAGCACGTCGATATTTCATGTGGCTTCTCCCCATTGGCAAACTCCAGCGTGCGGCGCAGGTAGTGAACGAAATTGGCACTACATCCGTAATGCGTTTCAACTGTAAAATTTTCACGGCGCAAAATGACATTTTCATGAAATTTTATAGGTAGCCTCTAGCTTGGATGAACCAGGTTTATTCGATAAGTTACATCATGTCGCAAAAGCGCAGGGCAACGAAGAAATAGCCGCCTCTGCCTTAGAATCAGTGAGATCATTGCTATCTTCATCAAGTGGCTCCTCTGGTTCAAGTAGTGGTGAGTTCGTAATAATTATCGCACGACGGTAAGGTTTAGAGACTGTTTCGTTAAGTATTTTTATTGTTTGTAGACGAGTCTTATTCAACATGTACGAGTCATTCAGAAGACTGCTCTTCTTGTGAGTCGTCCGCGGGTTCTTCTCGTGAAGGGTCAACGGATGATGAATCGAGCGCGGAGGATGATGCACAGCAAGGAGAAGTAGTGAGTTTTATAAACACCTGTTGTATTTCATCTCTCCACTTTTTATTCACAAATTTTTACTGAATTTGTAGAGTCATCACGTACTAGTTCCAGAAGTTTCCTCGTTAGCTAACCAAGTTGGATCGCTGCGGGTGCTACCGCTGGAAGAAGAGCTTTCATCACATTCTCAATATCGACGTGAGCAAGCACGCGACGGGGGCGAAGGGAAGCAGGAATCACAAAAGCCATCCACATCGGGCTTACCCATAGCAGCTCTGCGGGTTTTATCCGCAAACAAGCGGCGTCAAAGCCCCGGGGCAGATGGTGCGGCGGATATCTCTGACATACAAGTTGTTAATTTAGGTGTCGTATGACCTCGAACTCACGTGTAGTAGACAGACGACAGAAAATGACCGACTTCAGTATTAAAACTCCGCCTGTCTCGTGTCGTTTCGGAAGTATTATAAAAAAACACAGTACAACTGCGATACGTAAATGAATATAATTCAAATGTTGATTAGATCTTTGAAGAGTATAGGTATAGATTTAATACAACAACAGTGCCAAGTCGTTACCGATATTTTAGCAGGGTGCCGAAGATGTTCGAGAGATTACTACGAGTAAAAAGGAAACTCTAGTGAGTCTATATATGTACATTCTGTTCGTCGCCTGTGTGTCAAGAAACAGACGCCGTCCGTGTTGCAGAAAAATGGGGCAATTTGCCAAACAGTTGGGCCTAAGTCGACTAGGCATTACTGTGTCGGGTAAGCGGGTAGCAGTAGCCGGGTATCAGGAGGGTCTGGCCAAAGCTTAAGGGCCATTGGGCGTAAAATATTTTCGGAAGCCCCTCAGTCCGCCTTTTCTCAGGTTTTCTATGCAATTGCAGATGGCACAACCATTGTTTCTCAGTTGAAAATGCTAAGGTTGATGATTTTGTGATCTCTAATTTCGCGCAGATGTAACCAAAAATTGTGCCAGTAGTACTTAATTTAATGTTTAGAATAAAGAGCTATCTGAAAGATCGTATTTCGTGCTTAAATTATCCATAATTTCCTGGAGGTGGTCACCATCTGTGACGAAACCAGTCGTGGTCATGGGATTGAGCTTAATTACTACCTCCTATGCCTTTCTTTTTTTTCGAGTTCTCGTATCACGCAAACGGAAGAACAAATATCTCGTTTTCATGCTGAAGCTGCAAAAGTACTGTTCATTAATGGATGTTCATTTTAGTAAGAAGATGTCCCATGTTGAGAATTTTAGGGCCTGGCTGGTTGTTTACATCGTGGAGCATGTCTTTCGCATTCCTGTGGTGATTAACTACATGTGAGGTGGAACCTCCTTTCAGATTTTATAGCATGGGACTTGAGAGATATTTATGATGTCTTTATAAATTCAAACCACCCCGAAGCCTATCATCTCTCTTTGTGGAGTTACGAAAGTACATTAGCAAACAGCCAGCAATGTCGGACACTATTTTGCCATGGATAAAGAGCAGCTGAGCTAACCCCGACGGCGGAAGTCGTATTAGAGCTTTATGCATGTTTTATGCTCCTCATTATTTGTGTGTTAGCAGTAGCTACTATGAAGCCCTTCTATGGAAACCACATTAATGCTATCAGTCCACATATATAAAATACTATGCCGGACTTTGAGATGAAAAGCATAATGGAAGATGACGATGGCAATTTCATGTGGAAAGCCCTAGTTTGTATTTTGTAAGCTTTGGCTTTATTTGAGTCAGTAAATATGCTTAGTGAGAAAAAATTATTGCCGTGTATCATTACAGATTGATGTTCTCTACCGCCTTTACGCAATATGCAAGGGATTTCCGTGGTTTTCATGCAAAAGTCCTATGGCTTACTAGTTTTTTCATCCGCATGTATCTTTCCATGAACTTCGCAGAAGGTCACAAAAGGTTTCTTCAAGGTAAAGTTATTTCCGACGTGGATAGTCTCTTATTTTATTACGTCCAATAATCGTGTTGTTCTGTATTAATTACCCATGTGGCTTATTGCACAAAGTCAATCAAGTACGTCCGAAGAGTTCTGGCCGCACAACGCCGCAATTCTGTTGCTACATTTCTTGCAGTCGGCATGCAATTATTTCTGTGATTTATGGTACTCATGAAGTCAGGGATGCCACGTATGGTTTCTAGTTTTTACCTCCTCGCCAAAGCTGCTGATGATGTTATTTCTTCATTATAGTGAAAGACCCCTTTTTGAGCTTTTAGTCAGCATGAATGTTGATGATGACGCTAGATGTTTATAGATGTTTACGGATTTTGTAGACTCGACAAGAAGGGGAGAGCTGAAACTTTTTTATTGTATTTTCAGACACCATCATCATCACGAGTACATCAGTAGTGCTACATTGATGAGACTATGATACGCTACATATTTGCATAGCTATGGCATTTCGTTTACTTTGGCAACATTTCACAGAAGATTCACACTTTTCATTTATGCGTGTATTCTGGTTAACACCAGTGTGAATTGCAAAAATCTTTATCACCGTTTTCATTACATGGTGTACAGATGATGACGATTGTTGTGATTGGGGTTCCATTCGCACTTTACAATTAAGCTAAGGTCACGCCGCACCTAAGGCGTGATCAAATCATGTTGTGAGGAAATTTGTTCCAATCATTTGCTGATGCAGTCTACCCTGTGAACCGTAGTTATAATAATAATTATTAGGCTTTTACCACGGATCATGCAGCCACAACAGCAACGTCCCTTGATCATCTTCTTTTGCTATTGATGCAGCTCACATTTTTCTTGGGAAACCGGTTCTAAATGAGTTTAGGACAAAACCGGGACAGCTTGCGGAAAAGCAGGCTGATCATCCAATTTCACCAAGCTAAGAAAGAGCAAATCCTTGTTTAAACTAGAGGCTGACATAAATTCGCAAACAATGGAGTTTCTGCAATGGTTTACAATTCATATTTTTATTGCTATACTGTATGAACGGCGTGAGGTATTTCAGGTAGGAATATTCCAATTTGTAATTTCATGATAAAACAATAACTTTCCAAGCTTGCCTTCGTACAGTCTCCCATTCTGAGGACAGCCGGATTTTAACAGTAGTAATAATAATAACTTCTTCGTTACTCCAAACAGTTTTTCGTGTTACTGTGTTGTTTACTTGTGCATTGTATACTTTGGAAATAAAATGATCCTCCTGCTATAGTAGACTGAATAGTTGAATCATTCTATATAGTTGTCTCAATGATGAGAAAGTCAAGAGAACTCTTTCCAAGCACTGAGCATGTAGGGGACATGCGGCGACGACGACGGTGGTGGTGGTAAAGTTGGTAAGAGGAAAGTGCAGCAAAGTGGGGGAAAAGGTAATGAAGGATGAATTCGTTATCATATTATGTATACTTTTTTCATGTCTATTCTATTCTTTTATGCCAAGGGCTGCTACTGCTGCTTGAGAAATTGAACTTGGATAATATAAGGAGTTTGCACGAAAGGATCTTTATCTCTGCGAGACATTACTTACTATACCGTAATTTTTCCTGGTCACCACAGACACGCCGCATTGCTGTCCTGCTGCCGGTCTCACATAAGGCACTGACTGACAAAAGGCGTCATGAATAGCAAAACATATTGAAATGGTCGTGAGAATCGGACTAGTTATCTTCTACCCTGTAAAGGAGGAAGGATATTCATTCAAAGAGGCGTCAAGAAAGAGTTGCACACGTATTTTTGTAATTCCCAAGACTGAGCCTTAATTGTGAATTAATTCAATGACTATGTATTATAGCTATATTTTCTACTATTTAATCTCTGTCTAGCCTCAATCTTGCTCAGGTGGAATGTGTCTCTTTCCATTTGCATGTTCAAATTTAGCCATTCTAATATAGTTATAAATGTAGGTGCGAAATCTAATCAAACATGTCCTCCTTGTCCTTTTCACGAGGGACATACTGTTGAACGTTTACAGAGATGATCTGCGGCAGTGCGAGTACAGTCATTTCTACAATAATTCGTAGCTATACAGCCCATGATTAAACCCATTGTTCTTTGTTATTACATAGACCGTTAATACATCAATGAGGCTTAGCAAGTTTAACGTTGTTTATCCTCATCCTCCAGCTTATTATTGAAGGGTTCGGGTATGAAAAAGCAGGGCCAAAGTACGCATTAAAAAATTCCGGTTGCATTTCATACCATATTCTGTGATACAGGCATAGCTACTGACATGACAGAACAGTAGGCTTTTCTCATCGATTTATTTATCTATCTGACATAATTTTTTATTTACATCACTCCTGATTTTATATTTTTTTATCTATTGATTTATTATCATAAAAATGTACATTACACGGTCAGTAGTGTTATACATGCAAGAACAAAAAGTAATCAGCCACGGACGGGCAAATTTTCCCTTGTGTGTGCACTACTACACTTTATGATTCCTATATGACATGCATGCACCCCTGGTAGGGGCGGATCACGTAGAGTATGGATGAAATCGGTAATAAAAATTTTGGCCTAAGAATAATAGTGAATGAATTCAGCACAATCTATTTCTGCGCAGAAAAAAAACGCTACCAGGATGATAATGATGACTGTACTACTAGTAGCAGCAGTAGAAGTTGTATGAGGACTGAGTTCATCATCATCTGGAGAATTATTATTATTGTGTGGGACTTTCCTATAAGAGTTGAAGGTAGTTGTAAGTGTAAGTAGTACCATAATAATTTATCGTGTGTGTGTGTATTTGTATATTAGCAAAAATTGGTATGCATAACAGAAGGAGTAAGTACCAGGTAATGGGAATCATGGAAACCTTATCAAAGCAGAGATAAAGGTGGGACAAAAAAAATCCGAGATTCACCATAGAACAACAGCTTTTTGAGCCTTAGCCTTGATAAGTTTTCCTCTCATGTTATTTTTCTGCCCTTTACATTACGTGTGTAGGACGATTGGGCAAGAGTGAGAGAGAGTCTATTATGAAGTAGTGTGTAAAATTTTTGCAATGTGCTCAAACATCTACATTCCTTCTTGTTAATTATTGTTCCCAGGAGTTGGACTACAGTTCACTGCTTTCCTTCTTCTTCACAGTTCCATTCCCACTGCTCAATTGCCAGTCAACATGTGGTCACTCTTTGTCGGCTGGTCAGTCATTAGTATTAGCTTTTATATCTTTTCTGTGTATGTGGGTTGGGACTGGGTCCAAAGCCGGTTGAAGGATACCAGTGATGATGAGAGCAGAGAAAATAGTAAAAATGAAACGGACGCTGATTCTCAGAGGTAAGTACTACTACAACTTGCATGATT
>JAQFYD010001514.1:0-11928 GCA_034694225.1 Bourletiella hortensis
AATAATTATTTGATACATGAGAAATAACGCTAGACCAAACTTTTCCTTCCATACATAAATCAATGGGTTTACTTCATCCCTGTAGTTTCCGGTCAACAAGAACGGTAACTAGGTTTGCAATGCAATCCCAATCCCAGTTTCAACTTTCGAGTCAGGATTCTCATTCCAAGAAAATACTACCAGCAAAAGGGAGAGATTGGATCAAGAAACTCATCATCAGTTCAGGGATATGAACATATTTACATATATTCACAACCCACTACGCTCCAGTAGTGAACGGATGCAAAATGTTCAACAAAATATGTTGGCGTATGTTTACGTTAAGACTTACTTTTGGTGAAGATACTGTAGAGCCCAATCCAAGGCATGACCCAACATTTCAGCATTCCAGATGGAGTGGTTTAGGACTTTAAGTGGCAACGGATCCGCTGTCAAATTCGTGGGGCGATATCCTTCGAAAAAACTCCGCCGTTCCATTCTGCTGCCAACACTAATGTGAACCAATGTCTCTCTTGCACAAAGAACAAATAATCAAGCCTGCAATCAAAAGATTAGTTAAACTCAGCATTGTGACAGCAGCAGCTCTCGGTAGTATAGGTTTTCACAGATCTATTTTAAACATTTTAATTTCATACAACTATGCCCTTTGCTTGCGTTTCCGAGTCATCCCATAAAAAATTAACAGCAAATAATTTCAAAGGAGCATTCCCTCCATGCATTTCTGATTCCTCGTGATTTTTTCTTCCTCGTGATTGTCACTGGATATTCATGAGCAGTACGTGCATAATAATATCCAATGATTATGACAATGACCGAAAAATGAGGAGTGCACTCGCCGCCGACAGTTCTTCCACCGGTACGTCGCTGATCAATGAAGCATTCGTAAAGACCATACATAATTATTAGCTTAAAGCATGAACAAAGTCTATTAGAATGTATTCAGCACGAATCCGCCATTACAATAGAGTATGATAGTCTCCTTCCTTATATTTTTCTTCATCAGCCCAACAGCAAACAAACAGTTTACATTAGGAACAAAAAAAACTGAATCGATTGTACACCTTGGTCTAATAGCATTCACGAATCAGTTTCATAACGATTTCTTATACAATCGTGATTTTAAATATCTCTGTCAATTAAGGTTCAACACGCGAAGGCAACCTTACATACGTACTTCAATTACACTTGCCTGACATTCCTAATGATTTAGTACTAATTAATTATTATTCCCTTCCTTTCATCCAAGTCAAATACGAGAGTTGGACCGTGAGGTTGTAAAACAGTTTTACTGTCATCTTCATACTTGCATTAGCAACACAACACATGCAGATTTACATGAATTTCCTCTTCCTCCTATCAATCATAATGAAAATATTTATCTTTACTAGCAAGTCCTCCCAATGATATTCCAATCTCTTGAATAATGAATCGCCAATCGTGGCTACACATTCCTCCAAAGAAGGCATTCTAATGTACATCTTTTATTATTAGATTAGATTTGTTTACTGGATGTCCACGCTGGAGCCAGAACCTAGAACGCTTTGGATGACTCTTATCAGAATCAGGAGCAAGTTCTATACTGTGCAGCATGCAAAATCACGTTCGCCACATGTAAAATCGCAAATTTCCATTACAATGGAATGCATTAGTATTTGACAGCCTGTCTAGACATTCTTAATGTTTCGTACCTTGTGCCTACTAGAATCAATGGGCAGACTACAAAAAAAATGTTGGAGCTTTATTTGTAAACAAACTGGTTGATTTGATGATCCACGTGTGGTTTTCCTTCCTTCTAACTCCGGCTTGTTATTATTATTATCAGATTCCCAGCAAACTAGTTCTGTCAGTTCTGCGAAGGCATATGCATATGAGTCCTTTCCATGCCGGCTAATACTACTTAACGTGTTGGCGAGTGTGTAAGCCAGCAATTGAAGTGCAATGAAACGAACACTACTGCAGCCGTCGTTGATGCATTAACTGCCATTATTAATGACTGCAAGGATTCATGATAAAAACTGTTCCTATAACGACTAAGCTATTTTTAGTTCTCAAACCTAAGCATTTCACGTTTCCATATAAAACAACAGCTCTTTATCTGTGGCAGCATGTTGTGGAGACTTTATAGAGAGAGTCGCACTGAGAAATTACAGACGAAGAGCATGAATGACTCATTAAAATGACATTTTAATGGATGTACAGTTGTAGCTCAGTTTGAAACAAAGATGCATTCACTGCCTTTTAACTCATTCATCTCGTCAGAAATTATATAAAGCTGCTATTCCAGGAGGATGAATCGTGAATCATAATACTGCTGATTACCAAAACTTTAGTAGTCACCAGCGCCACACATAGGCGAAAATAGCTAGCAAAATGTGTCTAGAAATAGTGACAGTTGATATTAAATGCAAAAAAAAACAGCAACTTACCTCTTCAAAACAAGCTACGAAACTCAACAGGCGGCTTTAACCTTGAGGAATCAGGAACCGTTTCTTTCTTCTTTCTTCTGTGTAGTAAACTGTCAAGTAGTATTCCCTACCCGTGAAACCCGACTCACGTTTCCCGCCCGCCTCTTGCTCACTAATTAATAAAAATGTTCTATACAAAAATTTATTTTTAACTACGCCGGAAGGACGTAATTTGAACAATAACAAAGTCCTTCTTGCTCTTAAACGAATTATTTGTATCAAAACTTGTGCCTAAATTGTTGACAGCCAGATAGATTATTACGCTTTTTTGTACATTCAATAATAATGATATGGATGATATGTTATTTGAACTGCTTCTCCGAAAATTTCACTGCTCCAAGGGTCTTTAAATAATTTAACAACCCGTATTGTTGCTTTCCAGGGAAAAAACACGTTCAGGTCCTCCTCTTATTACTTCCCTCATCTGTTCTTCTTTCTACACTAAATGCAACATGTTCAACAAGAAGTTGACATGAAGACACGTAACAAAGTATTTTGTTCTTTACCGTTTGCTGTACATAAGAAAATTAGAATATTTAGCAACGGTAACAACACCAAGATGAGGATATGATGATTCAACAAAGCAGCAGTAAGAACAGCCACACCACCAAAAACGTGTCCAGTAATACAAAAGGAAATGATTCCTTAAAATGATTGCCCTTTGGCCTGTCTAAAACCGGTCTTGTTATCCTTAAATGGTTTGTGTGTCCATTAAACCACAATTTAATGCATGACACTACTATACTTGTCTCTCCGTTTACTTCCTCCACAATAACAATTATTCTTCAATAGCACATACACACGGAAATGCTCAATCTACAATTATTATTTAACAGTAAAACACAGTTCCGATTCCTGATGATTTCATCCTCTGCGTATCACTGATGATTACTATTCTCAAGACTGATTGATGATGATGACGAGGATCACGGTCACCATGAATAAGAAAGACCCACAACTTTTGGGACTTTTACTATCGCCGTTCATGTCATGTGACAGGATGAATAAAAATAAAGCTATGTATAACAAGTTAATTTGTTTTTAGAGGAAAAACTTGGCGACGCTCCTTAATATTATTCAATCTATCACCTCGGTCCAAGAAAGAAGCGTATACACGGGATATGGGAACTGTCGTCATTCACTCACTAGATCTATTTTTACTGTTTGGTAGACAGGACGGCGGGTCAAGTTAATTATAATTATGAGATGGGACAAAACTATGAAATAGCTATTGTTAGAAGAGAAAAATAAAAATACAGGGAGGAATTTTTACGGTAACTCAAGAATTAATTCATTAACGACTGAAAACGAAGGGATGAGCTAATACTGTCAAGTTGTTTTTCACTTTTCCGCTCAAACCCAACAGATGCCACTTACCCAAAGCGATTGCCGGTCTTCCTGGCGCTGCATTACTTCTGTCATCGTCGACGACAACAACTGAAAAAAAAGTCCAGGATTTTCTTCTTTTCTCAGTCCTTTTAACCTCTTATGGTGACCCAAATAATCTGGAGGATCCCTTCATAAATCCTGGACTGAAAAATAGCAAATTTTCTCCTTCAGGTCAAATAATTCAGTCCCAATTTTTCAAGGCAAATCAATTCAGAAGTACAGCATTGTTGAAAAATTTCCAGTGTACTACAATTTCATTCTTATACATTACATACACTTACTCATGACCCCCACGACTGGAAAGTTTCTTGATCTCCTTTTCCTAAAATTCCGGTAATAAAAATTGCATGAAGATACAACTTATAACTTGTCTGTTGAGATAGGGCGCTCATTCCAAGGTAGTCAATTTGTTGCTTGGAATATGAGCAGTTTGATGGCCTAATGCCACCGGGTTGTTGTTGCTGTTGTGAGGACACTAATGTTATTATTATTGCTACAACAATAATTGGAGTGACATTCAGTTAGATAGTGATTTGTACTAAATTGATTGTCAAAATTCACGTGGATATTTTGAATGTTCCGGTCTCTCACTTTTACTATTCACTTAACGTTAACTACTGGCATGCTGTAATTAAGTTGGGCTTTGGCAGCAGCAGCAGAAACAACAACAACAGCAACAGCCTTCATCATCATACTTGGTAAATAACTTGACTGATTACTACTATACTACTTGCTTACAAATGTTTGCTATTATTTACACGTGGACTACTATGCTTTGACTAATATTTGTGTTAGCTTGATTCACAGAGTTTGTTTCCATGTGTGGATCCGTAGGAAATATAGATAATGGGAATGAATAGATATTCCATCGTTTGTTTGTCTATTACAACAAGAAGGAATAATAATAAAAACAATGAGCCGGGAATACATCATCAGACAGACAGACATGCAGCAAGTACATCAATAATCAATGCACAATAGCAGTGGTGGTCATAGGACAAAATGATAATTGTTCTTGGATGGCTGCTATAACTGTTAGTGGAAATGTGACATGTATTTTTGTATATGAAGTAGTTTTTGGTCGCTTGGTGGTAGCGAATTGACTAAATTTTTTAGCTTGAGCTCCCAGTCTAATTGAAACCTAGGCGAGATCGGTTTATGAGGATTAAAGTGAATAGGACTTGTCGGAATAAATATGTTTAGACCGACATGGGCCTGTGATTGATTTACGTCGTCAGATGCGGTATTCAGTTTTTTTTTTTGCAGTAGTAACGATGATTGGAAGGCTTGGCCTTTTCTGCATGTGCTTTATTATTACTTTTCGGTGAACATGGTTTTCCTCACGGATCTCATAAAAGAATACCGATGGAGATGTTGAGCGGTATATCCTGTTCATGTAGATTGTGTGCACACATGGTGGAAGTGAAAGTCGCTGTTACTTCCTGTTTGTAAAATACAAACTGCTGGCTTGGCATGTACTGTACTATATATTTCTTAGGAGACATTACTGTAATTTGTAAACATTCTACACGAATTCTCAGTCATTCATTGAATTTCCAAGTACACAAACGCTTCTTATCCATTTTGACTGATATAGGATTCGGTAGGTTCACATATGGTGAAAAGTTTGATAACCACGTGGAGAAAGACATGAGCAAATACATTGAGTCATGTCTGCGGCTGTCAATGATGATGAATAAACAACATTTTTTAGAGGAATCCAACCAACTGTGAATTTGCACTTTGTTTCTAAATTTTGTAGGAACAGACGAGCAGCTGTGGATATTATCATCATCATATTGACTGAATACAAAGGGCAGACATGATGGGACTTTACAAGCTCTTCCCTGTTCTGCTGGTCGTCATCTTGTACGGAGATCAAGCAGATGGTGTGGGGAAAGTTATTTTTGCTATCAATGCCGGCGGTGAAGCGCACACTGACGTAAATGGAATAAGATTTCAGAAGGATCCGCTGAAAGTAGGCATAGCTTCAGACTATGGGAAGCACTTGCTGAGTGTGGGTCGGGTTCATCCTAATGATCAAGTGCTGTACCAAACAGAAAGATATCACCATTCAACCTTTGGCTATGATATTCCAATCACTGAAGATGGCAATTATGTTATGGTCCTCAAATTTTGTGAAGTTTACTTCAATGCACCCAATATGAAAGTAAGGCTATGAGTTTTATTATTCTTTTGTAGGCTGGTAGTTACTATGTTATTCATACTTTTTTGTGTTATTTTCAGGTCTTCGATGTCGTCCTAAATGGAGACCATACGATTATATCCGATTTGGATATACATGATAAAGTCGGACATGGGGTGGCTTATGATGAAATTGTTCCTTTTCAAGTCACACATGGAGCTAAGCTGTTAGTATACAACAACCAAGAATCTGAAATTAGAGGAGGAAAGATTCGAGTGGAATTTATTAAGGTAGGCGGAACTCGAAGAAAAACCTTATGACGTAACCGGCCGTTAAGGCTAAGTACATTTTTTTAATGCTGCCCGCAGGGTTACAGGGACAATCCGAAAGTAAATGCCATTCTAGTTATGAAGGGAACCGTTGATGGTAAGCAAGCTTAAATAGAAATATGAAATGCATGGACTAAGTTTGACTGAATGTTTTAGACGTTCCGTTGCTGCCGCCAGTGCCGGTACGTGAGGAAGAGGAGGAGCCGGTGGAGGAACCGGAAGAAGTAAAGGCTCCGAAGAATCGTAAGCCCAGTGGTCCACGGAGTCCAGATCCGTATGAGGATGTTACATTAACTTCTGCTATTTTCCCTGTTTTTGTAGCCATTGGGTCCTTTATACCCATACTATTTTGCCTTTGCAAACTTTAATAGCGTAACTTGTTAGAAGCCTGTTATATAGGTAGCTCTATAGAATACCTTTGTTTTTTTATTATCGTCCTGTTCTACTGTTCAACTCTACTGATATTATTATCAGAGTATTTGATTATTTGGGAGATCTTTAGAAAACTGAGGAAATCCCTCTTGTACTGGGTGTCTTCCATTGCAATGAGATGACAGACTCCATCTTTGAAGATGGCACACTTTTATTGTCAGAAAATGCACATCACTTTGGTGGTATGAACGAGCTATAGGTTATCATTGGAGGAAGCCATATGTGCAACTAAACCCAGGATTATAAATATGTCCTATGTCTCTACAATGCAAACATGTCTCCTATTGAAACCATTAGGAAACTAGTGATATGACTAAGTTAGCCTGTAAAGCAATTTTCTAGTTTAAGTTCTAGCAGTTCGTCCTGTGAATTAAGCGGACAAAGAAACGCGCAAGAGTCTGAGGTTAGTTGGTGCGCTAGTTTCCCCTTCGTTTCAAAGTATAGCATTAATTATTTAAATTTCGGAGTTCTTTAAAGCGGTTGTACTAATGTTATTGTTAACAGTCTTTCATTTCCATAATAAGGCGAAAGTGTTAGGCTTCCATTTTTTAGTGGCAGTGGCAATCAGTTTTGTATTGTGTGCGCGTTTGCGTTCGTACCTGTCCACTCCTGTTAGTCTAGTCATAGTCAAGAACCATGAGTGACTGCTATTGGGACAGACAATGCAGTTTTCCGTTCCCAATTAATTGAAGAAGTATTTTTTTTTGTTTTGTTGGACAACGATATTGTTATACTGCTTCAGAATTCGTAAAATAGTCATGTTCATCATTGGATTGTGTCCAAGTTCATCAAAACTATCTCAAGATTAAGGTATGCGTGGCCCTCCTCTAGTGGAACTGATGAATTGATTTTTGCAGTCAAAGATTCAAAATAAATTTTTAAAAAATCAGTGTGACCCATCAAACTCGTTATCTTGGGTAGATATGACTTTTTATGCATATCATATAGCACGTTTGTCATATCAAGCATACCACTTAAGGCTAACTTCTCATATTTAACCATGTAACTATGACTACAGAACAAATTCAGTAAGTTACACCGCTACAGTGTTTGCCTCAGCGAACAGCTTTTCCATATAGTCCTGCTATATAACAATTAAATGTCATAAGTCATATCATAATCTATAAGTAAGCATAAGTTCCATAATACTATGGAGCAATTTTCGCTATCATTTTTCATCGAACCAGAAAGCATCAGGGAAATAAATTACAGATTCTAGTTGTAGATAGGATTGTAATTAACATATCCCAAATCCAAATTTTAAATTTCCTTGATAACAAAAACTGCAACAGATATTGCTTCTGGAACACACCATTTGTAGCACCTCTACTATACCTAATTAATATTATATTAGCGATGTTCACATTATGTATCAAATTACAAATTCGGTGAGAAATTTAAGACCTCCATTGTGGCAAATTGCAGTGTCAGTATCACTATCACGTAGCTTTCACTTCAGCATAGCTACTGCTACGCTTCAAGATTTTCTTGAGTGCATTTCAGTGGACAGTATCAAATATCATCAGAAGCGCGACATAACTCACCTCTCATACGGGACTGAAATTCAATTACATTCATACACCGTACGCACAGTTCTTAAAACTTGAGCGAATGCCTCTTCATGAGATTGGCCTCCATTATCTTACAGTATATGACTGTTCGCTGGCCACACCAGAGCGAAAAACAGCATCTTCAAAATTTCAACAACTGGGAACATTTGTGTTTGCTTGCTCTGAGTGAGAGGGATACAATTTTTTAAAGATGCTCTTTAAACGCATGCAAGAGCGGTGGCATTAAATAAATATATTATAATAATTGCGTAAATTTTGTCCATTAGAACATAGGATTATCCTACTTAGATCATACGGCAAACAAGTTTCACCCTATTTTGCCGCTAGTACTTCTTGTCAATTTTATATTAAAAGCAAACGTTCCGAACTTTGCTTCTCGAGAAGTACACTAGTACACATACACACACAACAAAACAAACTCTGAAGTACCATGAACTTACACCTGAAATCAACCAATGCTTTACGGCATGATCTTGGGTGGAAAATGATCATGTGCGCCTATCTAGAAACAATATGTGTAATTTGGAATGCATTCAAAGACATTAATTTATACGTAGCAGAAGACACCGGGAGCGTTGATAAAGCTGACTGTTCAATTTTGTACATTTTTTAGTTTCATAGAGTTCATCCAAAGAACTCACCGGGACATACAGCAAGTATATAATTTGCAGTGCTTTTGACAAATTTTGGCTAATTAGGACTCCTTCTGCTAGCTACTAAGGGATTACCTTGTCAGTGGCAATAGTTCCATCATCAGATTCCTAAGACAAATTTTACAGGACGTTTTGACTTGATGATTTCACAATGATTATTTTTTTCTACATGACTTGATGCAGCTACTACTGGCAACATTTGCACTTCATAGAACACATTGACCAAGCTCGCAAATTAATGCAGCTACGATAAACCTACATGGGGTACACTCTTGATTCTTGGTTTCTGGATTATCTGATTATTTTTCATGTGGCATATCTTCGCATTCCGAAATAAGCAGTGAACACATGCAAGAAGATGGCTTGTGTGATGATAATTTTGTGCCTATAGGATCTACGTAAAATTTTATGCACTTGCTTTCACCCCGTTTATACGCGAAGTTTGTCTTAAGAGGTATGGAATTTGGTCTCTAAGTAATGGACCAAACGAACTGGTGGGGGACTGAATGGCTGTTCAGAGGGCAATACCCGAACCTTCTTTGCATTTTCTTTGGGATTTTCTTTGCACTTGACACCTATACGAACAAAAATGATTCCATGGTTACTAAAAACATGGATGCTTTTACATTAGGCTCGAACTGTGAATAATACTTACTATGAGAACGGAGACTGTTGTACTGACTAACGGCGTGGACAATGCCCCGCCGGAAAGCGTCCAATGGATCAGACTCAAAGGTGTCCTCCGGACGAGTGCAGAAGAACTCCATCATATCATCTTCAAAGGCTTCCATCATACCCTGCAAATATATATAGTGTTACTACCACCTTCATGGTCTTAATAAAGTATAATTTCAACAGAATGCAAAAAAAAATACCAATGGGAAATGGCGCTGCTTGATCAAACCGCGAAGTTTGCGGCAAATTCCCTGAAATGCTTCGTCAGGGTCGAATTCACATCCACTTCGATTCTGTCTGGTTACATTGGAACGATTGTTCTTCGTCCCTTGAGTTTCAAAGCCCTTTTCCGCTTCATCAATGTACTTGTTCCATAGATCCAACATGTGGGTCTGTTGGAGCATTTTGCTGAAAGCACGAGCACTATTCGCCCCATTGATAAAGTCCTCAATGGAAACTTCCTGGGGCTCATTTTCGTCACATTCTTTCAACAGTTCCAACTCTACAAGTTCATGAAAACAATTACGTTTTATAAACTCAACTAACGCTGAGTTTTACTTTTCTCTCCTATATAAACACAAATAAAAAATAGTCAGTGTTTGGGCTAAATTCCAAACTCGTATTCTTGAAAGACGATTATAAAAAACATTGTATCGTTAAATATGAATGCCTGCAGTTTGCCTGCTATGCAAAATAGGTCTACGCATTCCTGTCCTTATCAAACCAAAGTATTTCTTCGTTCCTGTACGCATAAGAGTACATCCTCACAAGGCTCGTTATCTTCTAAACTGTGAGAATATATGTTACAGGATATGAACAAATACTTACGATTCTCGTATCTTCTGAATTTCTTGGAGCCATGAGTGCTCACTTTTGGCGGTGGGGCAGTATTTACAGGAATGGCTGGATGCCTGTTTCGATAGTTACGACGAATCTGAGATCTTCTGGGTGGAAAGAGACGGATCCTGCCACTCTGACTCCCATCATTGGCTGGAGCCTCCGGGTCATGTTCCACTTCACTCAGGCCATCATCAGTCGTAACACCACCATCAAGCCTGCCAAATTACATGCCATTTACGAAATCTCCTTAAATATCCACTGTCCCCTTCTGCCCGACTTACAACGAGAATTCGTTTAAAGCCTCCGGTGTAGTCCCATCTGCATTCGGAGCAGTTACAGCAGCACGTGAGCGACCTTTGATTACACCCATGGTCCTTCTTCTTTACCTGAATTTGCTATGAAATGAAAGCAAGTGACTAAAATTAGCTCAAGTCCAACGATTTACTTTCACTCTATCTATCTTTTTCCTACACTTAGTCATCACTCTCTGACCTTGAAGCCTGGCAAGCTATGTAAAAACTGCAGCAACAAACGTTCTTGCAGATTCAGTTCATTTCATTTGTAATACATATTTACCAATTTCATCACCTAATCCTCAAATACTCTACTGCACCTGTCCCAGTCCCGCCTAAGCAGTCTTTTACAGAGTAGGACGATCATAGCTTCATAACATGAATACATACACTGATACAGTAGCCTGAGGCAAGTCCGCTTTAAAATCAATTCAACACATTATAGTTTACATAAAGTTATTCCTCAGTAAACATAACAATAATGACAGTTTAGACTTTCAGAGAAACATAACAAGCATTTGCACCATAACAATTCTCATTTCATACTTCCCTTCCCGTAATAATTGTGCGTTACGAAACTATTTGACTTAGGAAAACTAACGTAGAGCTTGCATGCACTGGACAGTCTTTAAGTGCTTTAAATAAATTCTTGACCCTCAACCCATCAATGAGCAAAGTTTCCCCTTTAAAATTTCTGTTATACTTACCTTGAAAATCGGGGTAGTGTGTCAACTGTAGAAGTTGTAATAGACTGCAGACCTTAGAGCGAAGCTCCTTAGAAGAACTGTCAGAATAGGAGTTTTTCTCCTCTGCCTATCCTCTACGTCCCAGCTATTCTATCCGCCTAATAAGCCTCAAGATTTAAAATAGCTGAGCAAAATGCTATTACATAAACTTTTACAACCTTGATATTGCTAAATGCACTTAAGCACAGAGGATTCCCTAGCCTCCGCTGGCTTTCCAAATAGTAGTACACACTACTACTACTTTTACTACTATACTAGCTACACTATACAAATGTGTGTAGCGCAGTTTGTTGACAATTGCGTTCAATCCATTCCTATGCTTACAGAGCGCTGTTGTATGGCAACAGCTGAGGTACCGAGGTACCAACTTGAGATAGTTTAAAGCCCAT
>JAQFYD010001515.1:0-11927 GCA_034694225.1 Bourletiella hortensis
CGTTATGGCGAGCCTCCACATTTTGTACTGCCGGAGGCATGTGTACGCAAAATGGACGCCTCGGCGTAGATTTTTTATACATATCCTCGCTCTGAACAAGAGCATATTGCCCTTCTTACTACATTCCCGTCTTATCCTTCCTTTTTCCCTCGAGGCGTATGACATTAGCCCTTCTTCACTGCTGAGGTGTTCTAAAAAAAACTACACATTTGCCCTTTCACAGGTATTGATTTGCTTCCGTCCTCTGGTTCCTACAATTTCTTCAGCATGTACACTGCATTTTCAGCCTGCAATATACAGTAAGCTTTTGTTAGTTTTGTATTGTTGCAGGCCAATAAAAGAATGGGGGCCAGGTGCAATATCTGCCGTCTGCAATGTTGGTTGTAAGCAGCTGTGACTTTCTGATAGCTATGAGCTCTCACCAGCACTTTCTTCCAGCAGCTTTAGAACTTGGCCTGGCCTACCGGAGCGTACTTTCCTCCTCAAGTCGTTGTGTGAACTCAGACGTGCTCGTAGCTGAATGAGCAGGGAATTCAGGATTACTCTCATCACAACTTAAGAATAAGCGCTACAAAATTCAAATTTTTAAACCTGGATCGTGTCAACTTTTCTCGAACCATAGATTGAGAGACGTCGGCATTGAAAAGTCTCAGGATGATTTCGGGCGGGATATTTAATGTGAAGTGACTGTCCCACGACCTTCTCTGCATCCGGCGATATTGTTCTCATCTTCAATTCAGTGTCAATAAACCATTTCGTGAAACTTGCGATGGTGGCCGTGTGTGATAAGTGTACGTACGTTGCAAAGTATAAATTCCAAGTTAAAAATCACCAGCAACGGATACACAGTGACCTCAAATCGTGGAAATGCGAATTGCCTGGATGTTCTCTCAGCTTCAAGTGCAACAATAATCTCAACAGTCACAAAAGAGTACATGAGAAGGATCCAGAAATAAGAAAACCACATCGCTGTGAATTACACATAGCAAATGTGAGTACAGAGCTTTGCTCAAAGATACTTTAACGAAACACATTGATGCAAAGCACACACTTAGCAAGCCAAGAAATATTTCGTGCCCACTTTGCCCGAAATTATTTATATCTGGAGGAGCACTCAAGACTCATGTTCAGACCCATGTGAGAGAGCTAAGGTTATCGTGCACATATTGTAATTTCAGTACCCACAGCCCGCCATCGCTTAGCAATCACGTAAAGACGTTCCACGAGAAGCCGACGACATACTTTTGCAAATTTCAGAATTGCAAATATAGCACCAAAGACTTCCGCGCGTGGAAAAATCACGGTCGAACCCATGATCCTGATCCACTCGTTCGGCGCCCTTTCCCGTGCAATTTTACAAACTGCAAATTTCGTGAGTCATCCATGGCTAATGTGAGACAACACATTAGTGGACGACACAACCCTGACCTTACCATGGACTTTATGTGCTCATTGTGCTCAAAGGCATTTTACACTTCAGCTGGTTTGAGATCACATATGAATGCTCTTCACACGAATGAAACGGTGTACAGCTGTCCACAATACAGCTATGTGTCGCATTCCTCCGGTAGCCTGAGGCACCATTTATCGGAAAAAGCACGGGACAGGACAGTCCTGTTTGAAACAGCTTGAATGCGGGGAGTGTGGATATAAGGCAAACCAAAAAAGCCTGATGAGCAGCCACATGATGCACATGCACTGTGCGGAAAGAAAATTTGAGTGCAGTCAGCCTGGATGCAATTATAGAGCTAACTCTAACAGCGGCCTGAATCTACACCGGCTAGTTCATGAGGATGACCTACGGTCCCAGTTTCCCTTTGCCTGAACCTTCCCCGGATGTGATTTTCTAAGGAGATCAAAGTGGCAGATTCTGCAACACGAGGAGCTTCACATAGCCTGCAAAACTCAGCTGAAATGCAACCTGTACTCCAAGAGCTGCTATCTTGACCAGAAATCCCTTCAATTTCACCGTTTCAAGTATCATGACACGAAATGCTGGAAGTGCAAAATGTGTGATAACGCTGCGTGCCAAAAACGCAGCTTGCAGAAGCACGTTCAAAAGAATCATGATGATTCAACAGAAGTACAGCCAAGTTTGGCAAAAGAAGGAAAAAATTGGAAGGGAACAGTTGGAAAGAGTGTGGTGGGATCAATGTTCTGTTGTCGCCCGGTGGAGGACAGGATTCTTGTCGTAATACTCGAGAAAATTAATATCTGAATGCGGTAATTACAATTGAAATTTGTGGGTTCTGGCCACATGCCATGTTTTATTAAGGCAAGGTCAATGAATAAATTACTTAATTGTAAGCCAAGCCAGTCTTTGTACTTTTAGAAATGTTTTATTTATAATTTGAAATTGTTGCTGCAGCAGTTGCAGGCGTAGCCACCAAAACATTCAATATCCTTCATCCTTGAAATTATACAAAATGCCGTTGTTCCTAGCCTGACCTAAAGCAGAACAAGACATGGCGCGGTACGGGCTGTGAGCATTAAATGTATGTGCAGTCTACTCTGAACAAGAGTAGTGTCTTCATTCTTGTCATGGTTACGAAGCTGCTACGGGCTTAGACTATATGCTAAATATGGAAACTTTGGATTGAAAATTGCAAATGACACGGGTGTTCCTAACCGTACCCGCCAAAGTCGCTATCGTTATGAACATCCGAAGGCAAACATCCGCAGGCGCAAAAATCACGGTCGAACCCATGATCCTGATCCACTCGTTCGGCGCCCTTTCCCGTGCAATTTTACAAACTGCAAATTTCGTGAGTCATCCATGGCTAATGTGAGACAACACATTAGTGGACGACACAACCCTGACCTTACCATGGACTTTATGTGCTCATTGTGCTCAAAGGCATTTTACACTTCAGCTGGTTTGAGATCACATATGAATGCTCTTCACACGAATGAAACGGTGTACAGCTGTCCACAATACAGCTATGTGTCGCATTCCTCCGGTAGCCTGAGGCACCATTTATCGGAAAAAGCACGGGACAGGACAGTCCTGTTTGAAACAGCTTGAATGCGGGGAGTGTGGATATAAGGCAAACCAAAAAAGCCTGATGAGCAGCCACATGATGCACATGCACTGTGCGGAAAGAAAATTTGAGTGCAGTCAGCCTGGATGCAATTATAGAGCTAACTCTAACAGCGGCCTGAATCTACACCGGCTAGTTCATGAGGATGACCTACGGTCCCAGTTTCCCTTTGCCTGAACCTTCCCCGGATGTGATTTTCTAAGGAGATCAAAGTGGCAGATTCTGCAACACGAGGAGCTTCACATAGCCTGCAAAACTCAGCTGAAATGCAACCTGTACTCCAAGAGCTGCTATCTTGACCAGAAATCCCTTCAATTTCACCGTTTCAAGTATCATGACACGAAATGCTGGAAGTGCAAAATGTGTGATAACGCTGCGTGCCAAAAACGCAGCTTGCAGAAGCACGTTCAAAAGAATCATGATGATTCAACAGAAGTACAGCCAAGTTTGGCAAAAGAAGGAAAAAATTGGAAGGGAACAGTTGGAAAGAGTGTGGTGGGATCAATGTTCTGTTGTCGCCCGGTGGAGGACAGGATTCTTGTCGTAATACTCGAGAAAATTAATATCTGAATGCGGTAATTACAATTGAAATTTGTGGGTTCTGGCCACATGCCATGTTTTATTAAGGCAAGGTCAATGAATAAATTACTTAATTGTAAGCCAAGCCAGTCTTTGTACTTTTAGAAATGTTTTATTTATAATTTGAAATTGTTGCTGCAGCAGTTGCAGGCGTAGCCACCAAAACATTCAATATCCTTCATCCTTGAAATTATACAAAATGCCGTTGTTCCTAGCCTGACCTAAAGCAGAACAAGACATGGCGCGGTACGGGCTGTGAGCATTAAATGTATGTGCAGTCTACTCTGAACAAGAGTAGTGTCTTCATTCTTGTCATGGTTACGAAGCTGCTACGGGCTTAGACTATATGCTAAATATGGAAACTTTGGATTGAAAATTGCAAATGACACGGGTGTTCCTAACCGTACCCGCCAAAGTCGCTATCGTTATGAACATCCGAAGGCAAACATCCGCAGGCGCAGGTGACTTGGAAAAACTTAACTTGGAAGCTTATGCTGTCCCCAAAGGCCAGAAACGGTGACTAATATCGACCCATTGCAGGGCTGCCAAGCATAAATTCTAGAGGAACTATGAAGGATTTTGAATTTGCTCTAATCCATTTACTGAAGAATTGATGATAAACATGCCTCAGGACAAACAACGATAGGAAGTCGGTGAGAGAACGCAAAGCTTGGAGCAGATAACCCTATCGCAATGGTTCTTCCGATTTGTTGTTTAATTCAAAGCTGACAGAAGAATTATGCTTCTAATTTCATTTTTCTTAGTATACAAAGTTTGAATGTCCTGTCCAAATTTGGTACAACTTTGCAACTTGCAGTTTCCATTGTTTCTCCAGTAGATTCGGTCATTCGAAACGGCAATTCCCCATGGCCCGGAACTCCTTGGTAATTGCACAACTGTATGGAGGCCTCGTACGCCCAGATCACTCGTCTGGATTTTATGGCTTCCCTCGCCTGTCCAATAGAGCCGTCTGGCAGTGTAGTCTATTGTCAACCCACGAGGGACCTCCAAGCCGCTAACAATACGGATGGGACTGGAACCATCAATTCCGGCTTTGTAAATGGAGCCTAAATATCTTGTCCAGTACATCATTCTGTAGGGAGAGATTTGGTATCACATGTGAGCCCGTAACTTTGAAACAAACCGAATTGGATGTTACCCTTCCGCTGGGATCACGGCGATTCCTGACAAGTAGCCCTGGCCCCAATGTACTGAAAAGCATATAATTGTCGGCCTGGTTGAAGGAGAATATGCCAGGATGCATTCGTTCGTAGTGGCAATATAGATTATCCCTCCAATCCAGTCAAATGCAAGTCCGTAGAAACCGCCGTCGTTCTCCTTTTAAATCGCGTTTACAAACGCATAAACTCCATGGCTGTCCGTCACCAGACGCGCAGCAGAGATTCGCCAACCAGTTCACCTTAGCAGAAGACTTCCGGTTGCTTTCATGCACCATGACGTCACCTGACGTCATTAAAACAGTGACGTCATGGTGCATGACATGACGTCATCTAATGAGATGCATTTTTTCATCTCATTCCATCAGGTTTGCTACTATAATTGCCCTAACATGCAAATAGGCATATAGCTGTTTCTTTGAACATGCCATTGGAAACAAACAAGGATGGACTTGACCGTCCCTTCACTAAATGAAGAGAACTTGTGGCGGGACTTGAGATGGACTATAAGTCCACCGGCTTCTAGCTACTGTCTGTCTGTGTGTTTGTGTAACAGAGAGAGAGAGATACAAGCTAATTTTTGTGTTTGTGCGGCATTTTTCCACAACAAATTACTCTCTCTTGCTGCTACTACCACCGGCTCACTGTTTTTGGCTCATCATCATCATCTTCATCATCCCCGTTGTCATAATCATCATATTCCCATTGTCATCATCACCATCTTCATCATCCTCGTCATCATCTCATCTTCTTCACCATGGCCTTACTTACCAACGTGACCGGTACTATTGGTAAGCCTAATTTTTAAAATAGTAGTAGCTATAATAATAATAATAATATAGCAGCAGCAGTATTTTACACACTGTTTTTTCTTTTACAGTGTGTGATACTTTCCTCTCGTGTCTGACCTGTGTCCAGTATATATGTTACTGGATAGTACACAAGGAAGGGCAGCCGTCTATTTGCCCCCCGTCGCTTTACGGGCACCATTTTCCGGATAGCTTATGCTGTCCGCCGAATATGGTTTATGATCGTTCGCTTTTGCTTGCTTGACATGTTCGTTCGTCCGGATTGAATGGCTAGTTGGTTACTATGCCAGTCCAGAATCACTTGCTGAAGCTTGACCAGAGTCAAACCTCTGATGAGGTTTATGCCCGGTCAATGCAGTGTTAGCATTTTTGTCACTTCCTGCTGTCTCAGGAATTTACTCCAGATTTTTTCAGTTTGCACCACATGTGTGACTATCATTCATAATGGAATTAACCGCTTTCGTGATAAGACGCATTTGGACTCGTTCGTTTCCTCATCATGAATTCCCGTGAGTTTTTAAATTAATACTATTATTACGGTTTCGGTTTTCTTCACAATATAATTGTTGTCTTGCGGAACAACTCTGCCAGTGTACAAAAGTATCGATGAAAAAGCAGAGCCTGTTATTATCGTTCACTTATTTTAAGAGGTTATCTAACATAATTTTTGCTTCTTCCTAGTTTTAAGGTCGTGCTTCATTTGCGTGAAGGTAGGTTGGACCTGGGTGGCGCTTGACCGGATCAAGACGTGTATCCCCGATGTAAGCTCAGCGAAAGGCCCTTTTAAATATGTAGTCAACAGCATGACCGGTGAGTATCTTTTGCTAAATAGTGTTGAATGAATTATAGTGTCATATTGATACTCGTTTGGATGAGTGCTCGTAAATCATAATAATCATTACTTAATTATTTTATAGACTGCTTATTTCGCGAAGGAACCAGTGAATCTTTCCCGAATAGCACTGATAGGGAGTCTTCCCTGAGCATCAAGTCAACCACAGCTACAACGTGGGAAACCGTCACGAGAAGTATCCCCACGATGATACCTTCGGTTTCTGGTGTAACAAACGGAACATCCAAGCCGAGCATTTCGTCCTCTTTTGAGCCGCACATAACCACTAGCCCTTTGGTAAAAGAGTCGTCTACTTATCATAATGTAAGCGAAAATGAAGCCGAGGAATCAGTCACTCCGCTTGCAGAAGCCGGGCATTTGGATGCGGCTTTTTATGGTGAGTTTGTGTGTATGCAAACAGGGAGACATTAATTGATCGTGTGGAATCAACAATTTTTACTGAAGCTGTGATATGCTATTTTCAGTGGTACTAGCTGTTGCTCCTTACGATGACTGTTCTGGCCCTGCTGACCATGCCGAAATTTGTTCGCTGGCTTGGGATCCACTTCCACCCTTCTGCGTTGTTAGTTGAGGAAGAGGCTCCGCCATCTCGTCCACCAAGACGTCGTCAGCCGCGTCCGCAAATAAATATTCTAAACGTGCACCCTCCATTGACGAGAGCAAGCACCATCAGAGAAGTTTCCAATGATGGCACGGAGATGCGAACTATCAGGAGAAGCGGAGTGGATGATACAGCTCTTTAGTCGTGGTATGCATGAAAGACAGTTTCATTATTAATATAACGCACTTTGTTCAACATGATGTGATGTGTTATTGATAGAAATATGTATATTTCAGGTGATGGAGATGAGGATGTGATGAATTATAATGCGTTACATGCTATACAGAATGAAACTTGGAATGTAGTTTTTTCTTATCATCATGATGATGAGAGTAGTGGTTATGAAGTTACAAATACATTAGAAAGAATTTGAAATGTAAGTCTACTTTATTCCTGCAACTGGATTATATCACATTAATTCATTTTTAATGATTATGGAATTCGTAATCTTAATTATAGTTTTACCGTAAATGAAGCATGGAATCCGTGAAATCGAAGATTATTACTCTCATAAATTTACTCATTTAATGAATTTAAAATATCGTCAAATGAAATATTTTCTGTATTACCTGGACTCCAGTCCCCGTCCAAGTACTGCCATAATGCCAGTGTGTCACTCACAGGCTCGCTAACCGACTGTAGTCCCATAGGGAAATTCCCTTCCAAGTTGTCGGAGTCTGGACAGTATTGGCTCGCTTCATGTGCTTTGCAGGCTTAATGGAAATAGTGACTGGTAATTAGTTTGAAGTGTAAAGAGAAAGTAGTTGGAACTTACATAATGTTGCAGTTTCGTCTACCATACTGGTTCCGTCCAATTGTACTTGCAGCATTTCCCCACAAATCTCGCCAGTATCCAGGTCCTTTCCATTCTCGTCACGTCCATGGTCACTTGGAGTTACTGTTGAATGCGCTTTACAAGCTGGCAGGGTTTCAGAATGGGATGACGCATTGCTTCTGTTCATACCTAGTGCATAAAAAGAATTTACTTATTAATACAACAACTTATCATGTAAACCGGATTGTAGGGATCGAGTGACTAGCAGAACCTTGCGCAGATTTACTATCCTCCGATGAGACGGGCTCTTTCTTTACAGCCTCTAAGCCCGTATAGGTCCCAGTCTCCCTCAGCTCCACTTCTACCTCACTATCTGTAATGTGAACATTTAAGCAATTCCTCTACATTGATACAAAACATGAACTAATCACGTACCTGAACTGAGAGTGATGACTTCGGGGATGTTGGGCGTTGTCTTCTTAACTCGTCGAAGCTTCATTTTCATACCGGATAAGCTTGACGTGTAGTATTTCGAGCGTTTCCGGCGCGGTTTGTCTGAAGAGCAGATAATTACACAGTTATATAGCAGAAAGGATGGAAGTCTACTAAGTTACCCCGTGGACGCAGTAGCCTTTTCAAGCTAGTGGTGCAACTACGTTCCAGTTTACCCTCCTTCTCGTACTGCTTCAAAGCATCATCCGAAACTTGTCTAACTACACCTTCAATTATCGCTAGATTTCCAGGCTCAACTAGCTCTATTCAATTCCATCCTGTAGTACCTCCGTTACATGACAGAACTGGACACTCTATTTTCATTGTTTCCAGCATATGAGGGTCTTGCTGGGTATTTACTGCATAGTTATAGAGACACAATGTGTGGAATAAATGATCACAAGTTTTAAACTTAAGGAAATGTGTCACACGTAACTTCTTTCTATTCGATGTAATATCTTCTATCTTTTTAAAATCGCGTAGGCAAAACTCGTAAAGATAAGAAGGAGCAAAAATGGGAAGTAGGCAGAAGTGACAGTGTTCATGTGCCATTTTGCAAGTAGTGAACCCGGCGGTGGTTATGTTTTGTATTTATTTATTTCAAGCAATATGCATTTTATGCAATGATTGCGCGAGAAGGATATGGATGGTGATGATAAGCCTTAAGCCGATTTGCTTTTGCTGAACCGTTGAGCAATATGCAGTTTATGCAGTAGCTGCAGGAACTGAATTTCAGTATAATTTATACAATATTAAGCCGCTTAGCGTTTACTAATCTTAATTAAAAACGCGTTTAATGCTGTGATGATAATGAAGTCACGCAGCTCTGATGAGCTTCGTTAGATTGACGAGTGACCTTTCGAATTGAAACCGTCTGGTCCTTGAGACATAATTACTTTTTGACCAGCATCTGATTGATGATCTGACATTTATTTACCATTGAAAATTTATTAATTAAATAATCTAAATACATGTTGTATTAACTACGGAAAATGGCATAATGCCGCTAGAGTATATAGGCAGCGTTTCTGAAAATTTTTCGAAGGGCTTCGTGGGCGTAAAATTCATCGAATGCTTTGTAATTGTTCTTGCAGAAGAGCTATTTGAGTACCAAAATGTTGCATTACAACATTTATGTTTTTGTTTTTAGCCTCGGGGGTTAGTGAATGATAACCAGCGTTCGCTTGCCAAACAATTTGGGTATTATATGATGTGTCACACATTGTATTATAGAACGCATTAGTCCAAATTACATCAGTAAAAAATTCATAATCGAATCTTACACCAATAGAAACTCGCATTTGAAGGTCAATCCCCTCGTTGTAAATAGGATAAGGGAAAGCTCGTGACACCAGGTTCAGAAAAGCACTCGGTCTTGATCGTATACTTGAAATTAGAGCCCGAGCATAAACGCCTCTTATGTACATCGTGTAGTTGATGATGTCCTCTGCATGTAAATTTCCGATTATAGGAAAATCTAATATTTCAGGGAGGGTGGGACCTTTCCAGCTGACACATTGCGTTAATAGCACGTTTTTGTCATATCCAAGAGGGCAATGAACATCAATGAAAATCTTGAACCTGGGGATGAGCGTGTAAGCTTCTATTTCACGGGATGTAAAGACTTTCACAGGATCAAAGCTTTTTATCGGCGAATCTCTGTACTCCGCGTCATCTAATAAAATCTTTATATCGGTTTGCTCGGGAACAATTCTGTACTCTGTTAGCGTAGGTCGTTCAGTCACTGGGAGGTTGGACCCTCTGAGTGTGAAGGTATAGTAGTTCACAATGCCCTTGTACATGGCATCACCAGTAGGGAAAAACGCTGACTGAGCAGCCCAGAGAGCTGGTAAAAATTGATCTGTTTAAAGATTGAGTATTACACACTAGAAGAAGAAAGTAATTCTTACCCATTGTGAAGGAAATTCACAGATTGCACTATGTGGAGCTAAGGCAAAATGTGCAGTGCTTCTTTCGACTGAAACAGTTCAGGTATGCATGCGTCAGTGCAGATGACAAGAAATGAAAGGATTATCATCCCCTTTTATAGTTTAATTTAGTGCTAATTTCGTATGCATGGATTAATTGTCTTGTCCGATACTAGAGCATGGGTGCTGAGGCATAAAATAGTCTCGTCCTTAATCTTATTCTACGCGACAAGAACAGAAACCTGTTGAACTCAGTATTGAATGTTATTCGTCAGACATGGGTACTTTGGCTACAGCCAACTCAGCACAAGCTTTCTCAACAGCAAACACCTGTGAATGTCATGTTTCGAGCTAGGAAGGTACTGCTAGACAGGCTAGTAGAAAGGGAATGAATGTTGATCTCCTACAATGTAATGGTTAAAGCCAAGGGAACGAAACAGAGACATTTTTGTCTCTTTTTATTATTTATTATGTGACATGAGTACATATCATAAGGTTTCGTACACTACGGCGGACTACAATCTAGAGGAAAGTGAATGTTAGTAATGTAATTATTTGAAGAAAGAGCTCAATCGACGAGCTAGTCAAAAATATCCAAATCTCCTTCTTCATCTTCCTCGTCTTCTTCATCCCCACGTTTCTCCTCGCCTTTTTGATCTTCATGGTCTTCACCTTTCTCTTCGCCTTCTTTCTCCCCCTTTGCCTCAGGTTCCTCCTTCGTATCGTCAGCACCATTATCGAAACAAGCATTGGAATGCTGCTCTTCTAAATAAGCTCTCAAAGTCCTCATTGATGGCATGGAGATGATACAGATGTTTAGCTGTATCCATATTATTTGAATATAGCCTTAAGCTACCTTAGCTCTAGGAGCTAATAGTCATGTAAATGTTAAGTCAGAGTGTCTCTAGCCTTTGAAGAGGACACATCTCAACTGTAGATATTGACGACACTACAGTAATAAACGTGCCATTAATTATTAGCCATACTTTACGTTTAACCATTTGTGCCTCACTGTAACACACCACCAACAAAGATCATCGTAACTTCTCATCAGCATCTATCAGCTACACTCTCTGATACTTCAACGTATCAATTAATGGTGGAGGTGCTAGTTTTGGTGTCTGTGTTTTTTGAGGCTAGCACTACAAAATTCCCGTGAAAATTCTGTGCAAACAAACTGACATTTTTCGTGCAACAACTACGCTCCTGTTATTTTTGGACGATTCAAAAGTTACGGAGTGTAGTGACTTCACGCGCATCATAATTGACTGTGAATTTGTGATAGCTATCATAGCTTGTTACTGTGCATAACTGACTGTGCGTGCGAGAGTAACTTTGACAGTTGTCATAATGTAATAATAATCATTTTATTCATGATGGAGCCCATTTGTCCAGCCAATAATGACGAAAAAGGAGACGAAGATGATGGTCCCTCCGATTTGGGTCCATCTTTTAAAGACAAAGTACGCTCTGGACAGTCTTCCGGAAGAGGTAAACTCTGATCCCATTTTCATTCTCGATTTCATAAAACTCATGACGGACCTCGAGCTCCGCAAGAAAATGGCTGCCGCGAATATTCCCTTATCATCGGGTGAATCTCATAAGCATATACAAGATCCTCCTCAAGGTCAAGATGGTCAGCAGAATAGTCAGCAACAACAACAGGAGCAA
>JAQFYD010001516.1:0-11924 GCA_034694225.1 Bourletiella hortensis
GTCACCCTTGTAATATTTTCCACATAAATCTCTCTTTAACTTGCCTTACTAAACTGACTTGGGAAGAGAACAATGGAACTGCTGTTTGGACTGTCATGAATGAGTCTCCTTGCTTTTTTGTCCCTCCAGCAAATAATAAGCGTAATCCAATTTAGTGGCAAATGTTTTCAAGTAGTCTGAATGTGAGCCATTTTAGCGAGGGCTTAAAGAGGGTACATTGGATATGAAACATTCTCTAATTCACGCGGCACGTTACTTGTGCGGGTCTTGAATGTCTGTGTATACAAAACAGTGCAGGTCTGACATGCTAGGAACCATAGTTAAGCTAAGCTATGGAGTGCATGTAAATTGTTCCTGTAGAGTACTAAGCAATTAGGTTGGAATTAGCCTAAAATAATAGAGGGATACTTGGATATAAGGAGATAATAATTGTGGTAACTGACCTTGTATACGATAAACAATGTTTCTTCTTGTTGTTCTTCGCTCTTGTGTACATTCCAAATATGGCCGTCGCCAGACGCTCTCTTTCTATAGTGGCATGCATTAACTGTCTAATGCTTTACCCTGCCATGATGATAATAATTGAGCGACGCAATGTTTAACTAGAGTCAGATTTTCTCGTATGGAAGTGACTAACCATTTATTTTATTTATGGGAATCTTCCTCTCTCTCGTATTCCTACCAAATGTAATAATAATAGAAGGGAAACTTGTCGGCTTGTATGAACCCAGGAGCATGACTGACTGAGTGAGTGAGTAAGGAAGAATTTAACTGGATTTGGTAAAAAGAAAGGGCAAAGCTGAGGACCATTGAGATAGGAATATTTTTTTATAAGAATCCTCATGGGATGTGACTTACGTGCGTATAAAAATGTATGCGGGCGTAACGACTGGAGCAAGTCAAAGTTAACCGAGTGAAACTGACATTGACAACTGAAAGAAACCCATGATGGCCTGACTGGCGACATCACACAGAGAGAGAGCGACAGAGAATTTCCAAGTCGGTACTGTGCATAAAGGAATAATATTATTTTAGAAAATTGAGATTGAATGAGCGGCTGTCTGTCTAAATGTCCGAGACTCCAACTGCTATGCTGCCTGCCCCAAGCTCTTCTTGGGATGCACTTTAAATTCATTCTTAATAATGTTAAATTAATGGCCATTAAAAAATAACTTGCCATGTTTGCGATAGCCTGATTACAAGTCGGGATCTAAAGGAGCTCAAGAGCCTGTTTAGCCTGTAGCAATTCACAGCAACAATTTCGGTGGAACGTGGATGATATGTGTATGAGTGTAATATTGAAGAGAATGCGGATGAATGCAGTTGTTGTTTTATAGCTCCTGCTGTCTCTCATGGTGTGGATGTAATTAGTGCGTACGGGATCTTAAGCGTGTTAATTTATTTGGCTGGAGGAACTTTTCTTCTGAATGATAGCTGCCATTTTGACATCCTCGTCGAGTCGTCGACTTGACGGACATGTTCGCAAGGATGGCGGATGTACATATTACAAATGGCTACATGTTACAAAGCAGGAATTAAATTGCATGGGGAGAAGGAAGGAGTCTGCTGCCTGGAATTTTTACAATAAGACAGGTGGGGATAGCTCATGTAGCTATGCATGGGGTCGTAAAAGATATATACGCGTTCAAGTTTTGAGAGATGATGGCGATGATAATAATGTTGATGCATGCAAATGAAACTGAATTTAAATTAGAAGGAGCAGGAGAAGGAAGCAACAAGCGCCAAGTTTTCTGTTCAGTTACTTCTTCTTCTTCTTCGCCTCCCGTCTTCAATCACCATTTCCCTTTTACAAAATAATAAGAAAAGGAGGGAAGGGTAATAGAAAGGTAGTCATGAGCGTGGTAATTGTCTTAGTTATGAATGAAGTTAGTTTATGCGTGTGAGTATGTGTGTGTTTGCGCGTTGAAGGGCAAATCTTCATTGCTGTTAATGCATGGATGCAGGCTTCGGGTAGAATAAATGCACATCCCGTCTGCTCTTGTACTTCCTGCTGTTGTAATTGAACTCATATCCACGATGAATATTATTTTCATCACTTTTCATCCAACATGGCCATGGCAGATTATTAAATGGCGGCATGGTAGCTACGTAATACATGGATGATGACGAAGCCTGACAGCTATGCAGGCGCTGATTCTGCTGCTGCTGTGTTTCCCTCTGCCTGTATAGAGGGATGAGAAAGTTTTATATTATTATTAACCGAAAATTTCAAAAAGGGACGCTCATTCAGGAAGGAATTATTAATCCGATTCTGCCCATGAATTAGTCTCACTTTCAATAGCTTATTGACAGCGTTCATAATGGTATAAAATAAACCATGTTTTTTGTCATCTTTTTTCTTCTTGAAGGGATGCCATATTTAATAAGCTTGATGATGTGCAGATTATTTTCTGATGTGAATAAGTGGATATTTTTAGGTCTTTTACAGAAGCAGGAGGGAAGATCCTGAAGGAGGATTTTGTTAGGAAATTATTACGGTTAAATGGTTTACCTTTTACGAAGGTCTTTTTTTGTAAGTGTAGTGCGTCGTTTTGTAAGCCGAAATTTCCCCAATCTGTGCACTGTGCAGCAGCTCACAAGCTGAATATGTTGGCTGTTTGCTTAACGGTGAGGATGAATAAATATAAAAGTTTTGGTAGAGAAGGTTTTTTTTTCTTGCTTTTCTGTCTGTCTCTCTGCGTAATGTTTACTTTGGTGAGGAATGGAGGGAAGGAAATGAGTGAGCAAGCGAGTGAGCGGGTTGAACAGAATGATCATCATACCATCTGTTTCCACTATAGTTGATTCAGTCCGTGTGACAACAATAATGCTAATAAATTGGTGATTTTTAAGTGGATGGAAACCGTATGTTTGTTTACTTTGAATTATTAAGGACTAATTGAGATTTATTTTTATTTTTACAGAGACGATGAGCCGCAGAAACCGCCCACAATGAACACCAAAGACCGCACAGCCAGCCCGGCTCGTAAAGCCGTAGCGGCGGCGGGGGCAATCTTGGGAGGAGCTTCGACCGCAGCTTCATCATCATCCTCATCATCGGCTCTGTCTACCTCCACATCCAGTACCATCAGTCCGGCTGGTACTGCAAGTAGAAAGAAGCCTGATAGTAATGGAACGGCATCAACAGCAAGTTTAGTCACAATGCCCAGACCCGCGAGTGAGTTTGGGCCTCCAAAAAGTCTGGAACCTCTGGACCCTAATAATGTAGCTGATAACAAGACTACATTAAAAATACATTTAGTGGACGGGGGCTTCAATGTAGTCAAATGTAGTGATACGACTGATATTAAGGTACGCCCAAGACTCCATTGTGAAATATGGAAATTGCACTATAATATGGAACTGCTTTGGGGTCTTCTTCTTGTAAATACAGCACGAAGCTTCACATGAGAATTTTTGGAAATGGAACATCATAGGCAGATTGTTATCTTTAGTTGGGTAGAAGAAAGCGTGTGAAGAGACGCAGGAGCAAGCTAGGAACATAGGGATAGGGAATCATTAGACGCATCTTGATGTGCGCCTTTGCACAGACAAGGAAGGGGGAAACCGGTCATTGGTTTTTATGAACTCACATATTATAGCTACAGAGAGCCCCAAGACATCAAGTCTGATCTGACCTGCCAATATGTCCAACCATTACGAGTGACTGGAGCGATGTGTGAGAGGGGAAAAGATGGGAAAGTTTGAGCGTAAACTTTGATACTCTGTTATGATTCGGTCCATTGCATTGGATGTTTCCATATAGAACGATCAGAGGGGATGCTGCCGCTGCTATTGCTGCTGTGAAGAAGGGTAGATTGAACGCACTGATCTTCCCAGTTTTCCCTACTTACACACACAGACACTATATTTGAAGTTCCTTAGGGGAAAATGTGATTTGCGGGTTTGTGTCTTTTGAGCCTCTGAAAAAAAGGAAGGAACAGTTAAGAAAGATTCTCTCACTAAACTTTTTTTTCCAACCGAAAAAATCTTTTTTAAAATTCTTCAGAGATGAAAAAGGAAGAGAGGATGAGAGATTTAACATTCTCGGCACGTTTTAGAAAAATAGCAAGAAAGAAGTGTAGGAGGGGTTCTCCAGGGGCAGAGAACAAAAGAATGAGAGGAGGAATGAGAAAGTTGTAAGAGGAATTGTTTGCATGCAATTGTAGTCCGGCATTATGTCTTGTTGGAGCGCATAACAACAAGTTCGGCTCTCAAGTACATCCCCATTTTACCGGTTTGAACAGCTTGTTCTTGTTCCGAGGTAAATTATGACCAAATGAAATATGAACAAGAAGAGACTGGAAAGAGCGAGTCAGCGAGAGAGAGTATAAAGGATGGGAATGAGTGAGTGAGTGAGTATAGTAGGTTTTTAACAGTTAACATGATGCTGAACAATAATAACAATAATAATGCTTGACTTAAGAAAAATCTTGGTGTTCAAAGGGGAAAACTTTCTGCTGGCTTAGCTGTTCTTTGACAAAAGAAGATACGACGCTGCTACTTGTATACAAATAGTTGAGGTTTCCCCTTATTATTCTTCTGGTGCCTGAGCCGAGCTTACAAGATTTTACGTGTGGTGTGTCTCACAGTATATGAGAAGGATTCCAATGGGAGAGAGAATTCAGTACTCAACTCTAGTGGCCATTCAGTAATGGGACAAGTTTTAATAATGAAATCGATATCCCTTCTTGCTCGCTCTGTATCTCATTCTCTCTCCATCTCATACTGTCGCTTCTTTTGCTAGTAGTATGGGAAGGAGGAGATAGGAAATTCCTTTCTTTATGGAACAATAATGTGAAGAGGCGTCATTGCATTTCCATAGTGCTCTCGTTTTTTTCTGGCTCTCTGGAGGAATTGAATGCATTCTTTTGTATGGGTAGAAGAAGGCTGGTGCTGCTGTAGATACATTATGAGAGACTCACAATGCATTTCTGTAGAGTGCATAGCCATAGCAAATAGCAATGTGAACGGAGGGATCTTTCCTTCTCCTTTTCTATTTATAATAATGAAGTGTTTAAAAATGTCTAATGTGACCGTGTGTGTGTTTGCTAATAGGGAATAATACAACTCCTGACAGCTCGGTTGGCTTCTTCAAGTAATCGAGTCTATCAGCACTTGTTCACGCTACGACTGAACCATCCTACAACCAAAGAACTTTATTGGCTTCATCCTGACATGACCATCTACCAAGTAAGCCCACACGTCTTATTATTCAATCTAAGCTTACAACAGTAAGTTCTTCGTACTTTTCTAAACTCTACTGTCTTCATTCCATTCCATGCCGCCGCCGTTATATTTTACTATAGCCATGCTAAACACAAGACAAGAGCCCGTCGTCGTTACGTCCTCTATATGTACATTTTTTGGATGCAGCAAGTAGTAATTGGATATCTATGTGAAGACTACATGATGATCATGTGTTTGTGTGGGAGTAAGATTCTGTATTTCTTTCTCTCTCTCCCTGTCTCTGTGTATTCCTCTGCTCAATACCGATTTGAGTCAAGGCCCCATAAGCAGTGTTAATTTACAATTGTGTACTAGTTCTTCATCTGTTGTAACTCTCACTCCATGTGATCGGATGATAATTATGTAAAACTAGTCAGGTGTGGAATGTACACATGTGGTTATTTTGTGCGTGTGTGAATTAATTGAGGTTTTTCATCTACGCACATGCACTCTCTCTGTCTCACTCACACTCGAAATATATTGCATGCGTCGGCTCCTATGTAAGGTTTCCTATCATTCCTGTCCTTGTCATCCTCGTCGTCATCATCGGTGTCAATTATACAATGTGAGTTACACTGCCATACCACCCCCTCCTTCTTCTTCGTCGTCGTCTCCTCCAGCTGTCATATATCCCTGAACCGTTCTATACGCTTGTCATAACTGAATTGCTAAATTAGCAGCTTCTATTATACACGCACGCACAGTGCACACATATGTGGGATGACGAGTGAATCCTGTTCAGTGCTAAAAGGGAGTCTACTATGTCACAAGGGAAATAGGGAGACGGATGGACAGAGAGAGAGAGAGTGAGTTAGGCATGAATATGGAATAGGAAATTAATAATGGAGTATGGAGTAACAAATAATAAAAAGAAAAATGAAATGTAAGCAGCTGAGCCACTTAAACTCATTAATTTTGATGGATCATATTCATATTTAGTACTTTTTCAATGCTTCCCTTAATAAAAAAGAACCGTGACTAAGTGAGTGAGTTTGATACAATGTCCATGTGGTTTTGTATGGACGAGCGTTCTTCATGACGATGATGGATATTTTGATATAAAGTTATATCGATTGTGTGCCTTGTTGTTCCTCCAACAACGGTCAAGAATGGCTTTATCAGCTGCTGCTGCTCTTGTGTTACTCTGAATTGTTAAAAAAGCAATAAGGGTCTTGTGTGAAAAGGAAGTAGGAAGTAGGGTACGTTAGCTTTTTTATTATGCAACAGCAGAAGGATGTACTATAACCCTCTGAAGGGTCTGATGAAGAGCACTACTTGAATTTTATTATGAAAGAGTTATATTATCATGGCGGATGGATCGTCGTCATTTTTCTAAATTTAAGCTTGATGCTCTCTGATTGGATTAAGGCAGGATATCCTATATTGATCTACAGAAGATGATGCGAGCAAGTGAGACAGGCATTGATCTAAGGACGAGGGTTGGCTCAAGTGATGACATTCGAGTTACAAGTTGGAAGAATGGGTGCATTATTAGAAGTAAAAAGCTTGTTAGGTTCGTCGTCGTATTTAGAATGATTTATGACATTCAGCGAGTGTTGAAATGGGAGAAACTTTTGTGTATGAGTTGTAAGGAAGAGAAGGAACAGCAGAGTGTAGGTTACGGTCGCCTTGTGTAATATGGCCATTTTAAAAATGAGGATGAATCAGGGTGATGAAAGAAGGAGCGTCCCTTTTTTTGTTACCCGGTGGATGGCTGGCTGGAATGGTGAAGATAGTCTTGTTAATAGGGTAAAATTTGGTGGAATTTATTTGTGTTAACTATACTATGATGATTGTATTTGTTGTCATAGGTTCGGGAGAAATATGAGAAGAAACATCCGAGTACGGAATGGAGATATGAACTTCGGATCCGCTACTTCGTATCTGACCTGAAAGATCTGCATGAGAAAGACATTGTGACGTTCTACTATCTCTATGATCAGGTAAGGAAGGAAATTGGAGGCGTTATGAGTGCATGGATATGTGCAGTGTAGTTTGTACTGGGACTGACTATAAGCATGAGTTAAGGGGTTTGGTTTGTATAAATAAACAACAAGGCTGTGAAAGAGTCAGAGAGACAGAGAGGTCCATAAGTACAAAAGGGCTTGAGAGTTATGAGTGGAGTTTGTAAACATGAGTTGAGAGGAGGATTAGTATATTATTTTTCAGAATGTTTGACCGTATGGAGAAGAAGAAGTAGAAGGAGCAAAGTGCAGTGCGAGAATGTTTAAAAGACTGACGGCGGAGGAGAAGAGCTTTTGGTAGGTAGCAGCAATGATGGTAGCATATATAGTCAGTAGCGTAATCTTGAAATCAAGCTGTGCTCAACTTACAACGAGTCAGAGGGTGAGTGAGTGCATGGAAGACTTAGGGTTTTTGCCATGGAGTTTCATATTATTATTACAAGTCAGTGGCTGATTGAGTGACAAAGTGTCATTTAAAAAAAGAAGGAGTTGTAGGTGGGGTAGTTGTTATATGTAGTGTCGTGTGCAAGATGAAGAGGATGATGATCATGTTGATTCGGCCTATGCTTTGATGTTTGTATGCGGATGTGTAAAAGGAAGATAATAATGCATTTCATGATGAGAATTGTTGTAGTTGTATACACATATGCTGAGCTATGTATGTTATTCTGACTTTGCTCTTTAGGTAAAAGATGATTATCTGTCAAGGGAGTATGCGTCATCGCTAAATCAAGACATCGCCCTACAGTTGTGCTGTCTCACAATGCGCTACTTTTACAAAGATATGCAACATATTGCTCTGGACAAGAAGAGTAACTTGGAGTATATTGAGAAGGAGATCGGACTACACAAGTTTCTACCTCGATGTGTCCTCAGTTCAGTGAAACAGAAAACACTAAGGAAATTAATACAACAAAATTTCAAAAAGTTTAGTCATCTTACGGGTGATGAATGTATGCTTAAATTTCTTGAGACTGTCAAAAGTGTGTTGCGCTACGATCAGGAAAAGTTCCAGTGCGCCTTGGGGGTAAGTACAATAATTAACATCGTCTTTCTCTCAAGTTTCTGCCTGTATAGAGTATACAACCGTGTGCGTCTGTGTGTCATAAACTCATTCCGTTTTTTCCTTGTGCTTGTAAATAATAATTAAATCTTTCCCGTTTTATTTTGCGCGCTGCCACCCGCATTTAATTACTACACGACTCTGTGTGTCTTACTGGTGTGTTTAAATCCACACCCACCTCTTCCTTTGTTGCTAAAATGTTGTTTTTCTTGCCAGAAAGGAAGGAGAGGAGGTGAAAAAAATAATTACTTTTCCAGTAAATTGCCATGGGAGCAAGTTGAATTTAATTTACAAGTGAAAATTTTCGCACTGTGAGTCAGTCTGTCGTGTGTTATTTGCCATGTGTTTATATTATTGTAGGACCTAAAGGGAAACGTTTTTGGAGCTTAATTTTCCTGCTGCTAAGAGAATGAATTCATGTGTCAGCTGTTGTGAGATTTTGAGGTGTTTCTTCTTCAATCCTCCTGCTAATTCCTTTGAATTTATGCCTCAGTGGCTAAGAAATGAAGATAAGAGAGACAGGAGATGATGATGATGATGATGATGATGAAGAGAGATTTTTTGTGAGTTTTCTCAACCGGAGATCTCTCGCTCCTGTTACTTATGCTTGTTTAAACTTGTTCACATGTTAGTCTGGAGCTGTCAAAATTCTAGGAGAGAGAGGGAAAAGTCATGAGATTGAAATGCTCCTGTGTGTTAGGAACTTGTCATTGAATTTGAGTTCACTTGTTCTTCATGCTTACTTACTGCTGCTACAAAGTTGTGTAAAGTCATTTCCAGCAGAAGAAGATGAAAAAGCATAGTGAGAGAGAGAGGTCCCAGGAAAAAATTTCTTTCAAGTTGGGCGACTTCCAGCAGCAGCAAGCAACAGCAGTTACAACAACAGAAGCATGAGCAGCAGCAATGAACAGTCATCATCATACTGAAACACATGTCGTTTATAGTTTGAGAAATCTCATGTAATTTTGTGCATCCTGGGAGAGAGACAGTTGCATGTGTGTGTTTGTGTTTGTGATGACGATGCTGCTGATGATGAAGTCATTTCTTTGTCAGTGACATTGCACTCAAGTTGAAATGCAATTTCCATCCTTTGTTTCACACATTCTGTCTGTCACATAGAAGAAGAATCTTAAGGAAAATGTTCTTTATCACACCCGCGTCTTCTTCTTCTCTTGTACAATAGAATCAACTTCTGGAAGTCTCTTGGGATGCATAATATCACCATTCTCATCAGGTTCCTTGCATTCATTCTTGAGTAGTATGGCTGCTGAAGCCAGACTTTAATTTTCTAGCATCTTTAGGAAGACTGACTGACTGACTAAATGAGCAACAGGAATGAGTTTGCTTTAGGCCAGTTTAAATTATTGCAAGTTATTATTATTATTTAAAAGGAAGAATGGAAGGAAGGAAAGAAAGTAGGCGATTTTTTTACTGTACCGAGAGAGAAGATTAAAGACATACGTTTGAAAATTCACCGACGAATGGACCAGAGACAAAAAATGAGAGGGTGTGTTCCAAACTGCAGTGTTATCTTTTTTTCAAATGTTTTCTGAATCCTGAGCAGAATTATTATTATTGGGGTTTGTTTGAGGGTGAAAAAAGTGTGGGTTCATCATTTGATTAATTATAATTTCCTATGAACTACAGGAATGATGAAGAATACTGCAGAGCCTGGGAGACAGGATGAATAATGGGATGTTATGATGAAATGTAATGCGTTCAAATAGTGTTATGTGTGTAGTGCGAGTTAAACACTTGCACACGTAGCTACGTACATAGGCAGACACCTTGTTCCATTGTTGCACTGCTATTATCGTTAACGCCGACAATAGTTGGAATGACTTCGTGAGTCTTCTCCTTGAAGAATTCATCCAGTTGTAATGCCTTTATTTTGCTTCCTCAGGCCAGTGACAATTTCTTTAGAGGCCACAAAAACATGTATCGACGTCAGATGCAAAGTCGCTGAATGACGCGCTGATGATGCGAAGCCTTTGAATGTCATAATTACTGGTTAATTCGGTAGCCATTTGTTTCGAAAGTATTGGAAATTAGGACTAATTTTCATGTGAAAATTAATCTGTAATAATCTCCCGTTGCACACAATTAAGATGGCAGGTATCGTTGGATTTTTAGAATATTCATGGAAAAATAATTAAAATTCATTGCTTGATTAATGCTAAACCAGTTGAGGAGTCATTTGAAAGCATATGAAAAATATTATGGGGCCAATTATGGTTGTAATTCCTGTTCAGTGGGTAAGCATTACATGTGTAATGACATATGAAACTTGTAAAATTACAAAGGAAATTGCCGACCGCTCCTTCAACTTTTTTCCACGATGAAACCTAGTGTATTGCTAAGGTGTGAGTGAGTAGTGGTTGCGGTGGTGGTAGGTCTGAAATTTATTAATTTTTCAATATTATTTGCTACACATGTCAGGCCATAAAGGTAGACATTTGTCTTGATTACATGATTATTTGTCTTTTAAAGGAATTATTATAAAGGAATCTCCTTGAATGGTAATCAGTTCCCACTAGCAGTACTCCAAGTGATGTACAGTTTGTTATTGCTGACCAGGAGCGGCAGCTCTCATTTCTCCTCCTTAATGGATTCATTAAGGACTGACTGTAGCTAGTGGACTGGCTCTGAGAAAATTTGCAACCATTTAAGCACAAATTGTATTATGAGGCTAGTTGAAAATCGCTACGTGTTTTGCCTTTTATATTTTATTTATTATGAATTATTAGTGTTCGAACCAAATCAACGCTCTTTTGTTCATTTAAGTACTCCACCTTCTCACGTAACGAATTATTACTAACATGCTGCTCTTGAATTCATATCAGCTCCCTTTATGGTTCCCCCCTCAACTTTTGAGAGGACATTTATAATGAGTGGGGTGCATTTGTTTAAAAAATTCTTGTCAAATTAGTCTGCACTGTTCCACAGGCTATGAGTTTATCAATGAATATTGTCATCCTGTTTACGAATATAAAGTTTAATGAACGACATGGCTTTTGTTATCAATTTGACTGCGGGAAGGACATTATGATGATATGGGATCTGATGTATGTGTGTGCATTCGTGTTATCATCAACAGGCAGGCGACATTGGGTATGGACAGTACAAGATTTTTTTTTCATGTGGAATGAAAAAAATAAGGGCGGAATGATGATGGACTATCTGTGTGTATGTTATAACAAGTACAAGTTGCGATGGGAATATAAATTAAATTATGTGTGGATGGATGGAACTTGCTTTCTTATCCACCCACATGGTATTTTCTTGTTGTCCGAGAGAGATAAAAATTGTGTATGGCTTGACCCACCTCGTCATCATCATCATCATCATCTCCACCTCCATTTTCTCACACATATTTTTATTATAATATTTCTCAAGGTTTTTCTGGCTCCGCAGGTTTTTAAAACAATGTGTCCATCCCATTTAGATTTGCTTCCACACATGTGTCTTTCGTTCGTGCAGTTGAGCAATAAATATTGGTTGAATTTGAATGAAACTAGCTTTGGAAATTAAAAAGAAGGAGCTGCTGCATAGGCGGTTAGTTCTGATGCCAAGGCTGGAGTGTAGTGTAATAATTATAGCATGTGGGTTGAATTAGTCTTTTTTGACCAGCATTCAATCATGTCAGAAATTGAATGCATTTTAATGGG
>JAQFYD010001517.1:0-11922 GCA_034694225.1 Bourletiella hortensis
CAGATTTGGTTTCGATCCTACAGTTTTTCTGAACATGGCAAGCATGAACACGAAAAACAATTTTAGAATTTCAGGTCATTTTGGAAACCTATTTTTGGGGGTCACCCAATATAATTACGAATATCTTTGGATTCAGTTTTCCGATTTAATTAAAACATGTACCAAATGAAAGCCAAAGATATTCTTAGTTAGAGAGTGTGACTAAAGTTTGATAAATGTACACTGGTTCCGAATTACGGGCATGTCAAAACTGGCAAAATACGAGTGGGACACCTTTAGTACTCTGCTGCATTTAAGGTTCCAGCACCCTCCAATGTGTAATGACTACAATGCAAAAATACACTCACAGATTTTTCCCTTCGTACTACAGACTTCAGATCGGGTTCAGAGGCTGTTCAAAGGCCTATTGGGATTTCAGTGTGAGTCAGCGGTGAAATTCTTCGCGACACAACTCTTCCTGACGCTCGTTGCTCTGATCTGCCTCAACACGGCAGTGTAAATGGATATTTGTTCACAGCAGCAGCTTGTATGAATGCGTCATATGAAAGTGCACAGCAGAGAACCTTATAAAATTTATGAATGACTATACTGGCCTTACTGCCAGCCTTCCCCCAATCTCGCTGCATTCAGTGAGAGCTACAAGAAAAATTTTATGTACATTTTGGAATTCTTTTTTCAAAACACCAGACACACAAAGTAACGGCTTTCCACGAGAGCAAACACGCAAGGGCAAAGTAAAGAGAGAAAAAAAGGGTCTACCCGCTATAACAGGTTTTTCCGGACATTGCTTGTAATTCCGACGTAGCTGTGCATAGCGTGGATCGAAGGTAGTGTGTACAGTACAAAAGGTTGCAATAATAGAGCAGTAAACTGAAAGAAAAGGCGAGCAACTCCCAGTATCAAGAATTCAATGCACAAAGGGCACAAATACCTTGTGAAGCAATCTTTGTTTGGCTTTCAGGCTACTAACCCTCCGTACATTTCTTTCCGCGTGAGGACAGCTGCAGGGAAAGTAACATATGATCTGTTCCCCTTCAGGTGAAGTTGTATTGGAGAGGGTCCTCCGTACAAATGAATTGAAGTAGAGTACAAAGGTGGAGTATATTAATTTGTTTGAACAAGAACGATCCGTACACAGCTGGAGCTCCAACTGAGCGTGCAGAGGACGCATGTAGTGAGAAACAGAGGCATGTTGTGTGCGCAAGTTGGCAATGCAGAATTGATGTGTAAACTTTTGCCACCTATAGCTGCGTACGGTGAGTAAACAGCGCAGTGCACGTAGAACTAATCCTCACACTGGCAAAGAGGAGTTCTAAAAAATTCGTCCAATGAGCACATGTGGCCCAGAGCTGCGTGCAAAAAAGTCAAGAAAAGTGCTTACTGCCGCAACTTATGTTGACATTACATCTGCCTCGAATGGCGTTGTGGAATTTTTTACTTTATTCAGACAATTCTGTAAGACAATTTCTTGCCGGAATGTCATGCCGGAAGTTAAATATATATGGGCATGTATATGCTTTAGAGGAGAAGAGCTCTACAAATTCTTATTGGCAATGGTTATATGCGAAGTCTGTCATCATATTTACTACGGTCCTTTGAGAAATAGTTGTGGGAGGAAATGTGAGTTGTTCATTTGCAGTATTCATGAGAGAATGGGCTTCTGCAACTATACTGGACATATTTGAATCTAGACACCTTATGTTACTTAATAAACTAAAGTCAAGGTTTCTAACTGTAACGCTAGTTTTACACCCTTTCAGGATTCTCCAGGTTTTTTGGGGTGATTCCAAGAATGACCTCAGTTGCGAGTACAACATATCTCAGCCTCGTGTTGCAGCTAAAAAAGTTCCAGACTGTTAGCAAATTAACCAGGTTTCCATGCTGTCAAAAACAGCGTCTCTTATCTGTGAACCTCGTCCATAAAAACATGACCTCTTTATCAAAGCTAAAAGCATTTTTGTGTCACACTTAATCTACACCCCCTTCGTGCGTTCATTCTGTACATGAGGGGAGCTGCAGGGATAAACGCCGACTAATTTTAGTTCATTCTAAGCTTACACAAACAAGGCCAGAGCCATTAATGAATGAATCTCCAGCTCGTCGTGCAGACAGACTGGGAGTGAGAAGCAGATAGCAAGTCAGTGTACATGGCAGTGTGCTGACTGTTCAAGATTCTAATTGAATAATAAGTACAGCACTTTCAGGTTAATACTAGCTCGAAGAGGCAGCAGTAATAGTATAACCCGTCCTTCAAGGAATCAGCAGCTGAATAGTGCTGGAAAATATTTGAAAACAAAGTTGTTACTCTTCATATGTGAACACGAAAGTGAAGGCGAGAGTGCACTGTAAGGCAATTTTAATTAATTAAAAGGAACTGAAAGTGCTCTATAGTGAACTTAAAATGTACATGGAACAGTACATCAGAGACACAGAAGCTGATCCACGGTACGCATGTAATTACTGCACATACAGTTCTACAAATTTGGGCGCATTAAAAGATCACATAATCCGCCGTCACTCTGATGCCTATCCTTACAAATGTAAAGTTCCAAAATGCAATTACAGAGCCAAAATAATCCGTGATTTGCGAACTCATAGGAAGAACCTACACACTATTGTGCCTCATGTATCCTGCCCATTCGAAGGATGTAACTTCAAAGGCAAATTCAATAAGGATCTAAAACAACATAAGTCAAACTGCCACAATCCAAACAGAAAGAAAGTATTTGACTGCCCGTTGTGCTCCCAAAAGTTTTTTAAGGCTGCCCAGGTGAGGCAGCATTTGATGACTCACACAAAAGAGAAACCTTGGCGATGTTCTGTGTGCAGCTATGAAAGTAAATCCAAGGGACACCTGCAACGTCACGTTGAGACTCATCATGGAAAACTCGGAAGCTCAGGAGACAAGAAAATTCTTACTTGTGATTCATGCAATTTTACCACCGTCTTTAAGGAACGTATGAAATCGCACATTTATTCGCATTCCACAGAACTGCCCTATGCCTGCAGTTTCCCGGGATGCAGCTACAGATCAAAGTGGAGGCGCTATGTAGAAGTTCATGAGATACGTAACCATGCGCCCGAGGAGCACGCATGCCCATACCCGCATTGCAAGTATGTTGGAACTCACAGCAGGCAACTCAGGTATCACGTTGCTGGTGTTCACAAGAAGCCATTCCGGTGTGCATTTCCTGAATGCAACAGACGGTTCAACACCGAACCTGCTTTGATCAATCATCAAAGGCTACATGATCCGGGGCGCCAATTACAATGTGAACACTGTAGTCTGAGATTTGCCACCAAGAATTCCTTTAATAGTCACGTTCGATTCGCGCATACTGAAACAGAGGGTCCCCTTTTATGTCCCCATTGCGCCTATAGAACGGACAAAAGAGCCTGCCTGAGAAGCCATTTGAAAAGGATACACAAGGCGGAAGACAGGATTTGCAGCGAGCCTGGATGTAATTACCGAAGCTGTAGTCCTTACGACATGACTGACCACAGAGAGAGGCATAATCCTGCGAGTCATCCGCTCAAATGTGGCTATTGTCCTTACCGGTTTATTCATATCACAAGTCTTATTAAGCATGAGCAAAAGAAACACATTCATACTGCGCAGCAAGTTACGCACAAGTCTGCCTCCCAGAGTGACCCCGGAGCGACCCCTCAGGGTTTGTATTCCTGCAATATTTGTGAATCTAATTTCATGGAAGAAGTAGATTCAAACAAGCATTATTTGCTGCAAAGGGTAGCTATAGTGATATTGGCCAAACTAGCTGTTGAGTTTTTATAAGTTGTTGTGGTTTGAAAAATTGTAAGGATCTTGTATCTTTCCACTGAATGGATTAAATGTCTCGTAGCTATGGGTTTTTGTTGTAGAAACAATGCAAAGATTCGAGAGTGAATAAATGTGCTACTACACCAGAAATGTGAATGAAGGAAAGCACAACTGTAAATCGATGAGGAAATATGCTATTCATGTGCATGGATCTTCCCATTTTTATTTCTGGCACAGCCACTCACATCCCTGATCGAGCGCTTTTTCACGACGGAACAGTACCTGGCATACCAACAAGAACATCCGCGTACCCATATCAAACATTTATGCCTGTGAGCCTCAGGCTTCAGTCAGTCTAGTCTCAAAGAACTTTTTGCATTTCATGCTGATACAGCAATTGGACTCATCAGTACGCTGCCCTTGCTTTCGCTTGTTTTGTCTAATGCCCATGGTTTTTTTTGCAGACGGTCATTCAAATAAATATTTTTGCATAGCAGCCGCACACATGAATGAGCCTCTTGACTGAGGGAAACTGAGTAAAGCAAAATAATGCCGTCTAAAGGAGTATTCCATACATTACTGACTATTTCCATAAGAATTTCCCCGTGCCCTCCAGAGTTTATAAGCTCTGTGCGTACATAAGGACTTAACTGACGAGCAAACCTGCATTTTTCACGTAGCAGCTTATCAGAGTTTCATGCCATTTAATACCTTTATGGCAAAAATCGAATTTATTTGCTATGCTGTCAAATGGACGAACATAAAGTATACGACAACCCCGTGCACCAATGAGGCTGGGAATCACGTTCGCTTGTCCAACTTTGTCTTCTTTTCATATCTATCACTGATTACAAGGTATCATTAGCATTCAGCGCCTCTACGTGAGAAGTAGCTATAGCAAGGGAGATCCTTCATTTACCCTTTTTGAAAGTTATTTTTAAAGCGGTCAGACCAGTCATTTTGAGTTCCAGGTAGCTGAGCATGCTCAACTGTGTCAAGTGAGAAAAGATACAGCTTCGTCGCTCTGTGTGCGTTATTGTGCGTCTTGGCTATACAGAAATTTCATTGGATTATTTCTCACAACTTCATTATTCGGTCAGCACACAAAATAAAGAGATGACGGTAGCCCTCATTACCAGAATTTCAGCAAAAAACTGGAAAGGGTGAATTTTGTTTTTGCGCAATAATATTTAGAAATCCAGCATGTCAAGACATCGACATGTTACAGAAACGTGTGGCCGCAAAAACAAAAGTTTACAAGTACCTTCAGAGCAAAACCAAAAACACAGCAGTAAACGAAGAAGTTCAACGGGCGTACGTGTGCAAAAACTGCCCATATAGCGCAACTACAGCGGGCGCACTGAAACTCCACGCAATCCGCACTGAAGATTACCCCTTCGGATGTCCAGTTTCGGAGTGTAATTACAAAGGAAAAACGGCCAGTGATGTTCGCCTTCATCATAAGAACCGGCATACACCATTCCCGCAAATATCATGCACTTTTGAAGGATGCCCGTACAAGACGAAGTTCAACAAGGACATGAAATGTCATGTGTTCAACTGCCACACCACAAACCGGAAAAAAGATATTGACTGCCCTCTGTGTCCACTTAAATTTTTCAAGGCCGTCCAAATGAGGGGTCATTTGATGGTGCATACGAAAGAGAAGCCCTGGAAATGCTCACTGTGTGACTATGCAAGTAAGACCAACGGACATCTAGGTCGCCACGTCGAAACTGTTCATGAAAAACTGGAAACCTCCAGCAATGACATGAGAGTTCTTAAGTGTGAAACCTGTGACTTTAGTACTATGTTTAGGGAAAGGCTGAGAGCACACGTGTATACGCATTCCAATGACCAGCCGTATGTCTGCAGGTTTGCTGGATGCAACTACAGATCCAAGTGGAAGCATTAGCTAGAAGTTCACGAGATTGGAAACCACGCTCCAGAACGACACCCATGCCTTCAGCCGCGTTGTACATACGTTGCTACTCACAAGAAGCACCTTCGGCTTCACATTGCTGTTGTTCAGAAGAAACGATTCCGGTGCAAATTTCCTCAGTGCGAAAGGGCATGCAACTCTAAAACGGCGTTGATGAAGCACCAAACTCTACATGACGTGGAACGCCCATTCCAATGTGAACAATGCAGTCTGAGATTTGCCACAAAGAATTCCCTCTGCAGTCATATTCGGCTTCGACATACCGAAGATAGCTGGATGACGTGTCCTCATTACGACTACAAGTCTAACCCATTAGCCAGTCTGAGAGGACATTTAAAAAGGATTCACCAGGCAGAAGATGTGGTGTGCAGTGTGCCGGGATGTGATTACCAAAGCTGTAGTCCATACGACATGACTACACATAGTAAGAGGCATGATGAGAAGAGCCATCCATTCAAGTGTGAGTACTGCCCTTGTAGGTTTACTGATAAGTGCGGTGTTACTAAGCATACAGAAAGGGAGCATATTCGCACTTCGAAACAACAATTGGAACGAAATGCTTCACAAAGTGACCCGTAAATGATCCCACAAGTTCATACCTGCAGTATTTGTCACCGTGCCTTCACGACTCGGATAGCGCTAAACAGGCACTCGATCAGTCATTAGGTGGCTTTGGTAACTTTGCCGAGGATAATTGCTAAGATTCTGTAAGTCAGTATGCTGTGAATGGAAATAAATTTTCTACTTACTGCCTTTCATATTGTGTAACCATTGCATTGTTTGATTGTCACGGGCATAACGAAATCGATGAGCAAATGCATTACTGGTACAATAAAAGTAACCACACTGAGCAAATGTGAATAACTGGCATCACTTTACTGCTGCAGCTGTTAGCGTACAAGGAGCAGGTGGCTTTGGCGCACTTTTTGTGGAATTTCGCTTCTTATACTCCGTACATATAGATGTCCACCCATCATTTATATCGCCGCTGAAAGCAACAAAAGATATTCCTTTTATGGCCACCACATGGCACGCATTCCTAATTGAAATACAAATTATTATTGATGAGTGTCGGTTGGAATAAAGTTTCACCCCTGAATAGTACCTCGCATCCCAGAGAGAATATCCGTTTACCTAAGTCAAGGGCCACGGCAAACATGAATGCCTTACCGATTTTTCCATAAATATCAAATGCAGTTTTGAGCGTTCAGAACTTAAGTGTAAAGTAAGCGAGCTGTTAAACAAATGGAAAAATTACAGTGGAATTAACGCAGCATGCGAAAGAAGCTACGAGGACCGGATGGAGTGAACATATTAACGATCCGCGACCGTTGAATACAAATAATTGATTTATTTCGCCTACGGGCGATACTTCCTACAACTTGCAAATTGATAACTAAGGCACCAGCATGGTTCAGAAAGCAAACATTTTTCTTCAACAACTTTTCCTCTGCGTACTTTTCGCAAAATGGACAGGTTGCGCTCCGTGGTGGCCATGTTTGTCAGCGCACTGCCCATTGTAGTACGTCTAAATGTTGGCGCTGACAGCCCCGTCATTTTGACACCTCATGCGTACAACTATGACTACTGGTGTGGGCACTACAGTCCGAAATATGGGCGTCACGTCACGGAAATGTCCCTAATTTGCAGGTTTTCTCGGCTTGGTGTACGCCATTCTTAGCCGATCAGTACGTGTGATAGCTCAAAATGTGAGCACCGACCGTACGATCATTTTGACATCCCATTCCAGTCTGTGTGGTTATTCGGGCCTGCATAATTAGTAAATGGGTGAGCGTTACATCACTTACTTTTCCCAAAATGGGCAGGTTACGCTTCGTGGTGACCAGGTAAGTCAAGTAACTAATGCTTGTGATAGCCTAAAATGTTTGCGCGGACCACCCGGTCATTTTGACATCCCGTGCGAGCCTGTGTCGAAACTAGGGCCTGTATAATTGCTAAATAGGTAAGCGTTACATCCTGTAGTTTTCGCAAAATGGACAGGTCAAGCTCTGTGGTGGCCATGTTCGTCAACGTACCACCCATTGTACTACGTCCAAATGTTGGCGCCGACAACCCTGTCATTTGGTCATGGTACCACTGCACTGCAGTGCACTGTCACCCTCATAAGTACCACTAAGACTACTGGCGTGGGTGCTACAGTCCGACATATGGGCGTCACGTCACGGAAATGTTCCAAATTGGCAGGTTTTCTCGGCTTGGTGTACGCGATTCTTAGTCAATCAGTACGTGCGATACCTCAAAATGTTCGCGCGGACCGCCCAGTCCTTTGGATACCAGATAATTGATATTTAGGTGCTTTACTGTCGGATGCGGGCATGCAGAAGGGTGTGGCATCAGAGTCCATCACATAAGGAGGACTCGCAAGCTCGTCTCCTAAAAACTTACTATATGGTGAAACAAAATATGATTTTCCCTTGTTTAATGGTCTCCAAATACACAGCTGGACCATTTGCAAGCCGGTTCCCCATGGACAGCAGCAACTGGGATCCCGGAAACGGCGGTTTGCGTGGCAATATTTGCACATTTTTGACGTTTTAGCTTGAGCCCATCGCAGTTTTCTCATGTCTGCAAGTCTCGTTGATTTTAAGTCGGTAATCGTTTTAGGAAACATAACAATTGTAATAATCTGTAATTACCGGCGGTAACGGCAGGAGGTCGACCGCTTAGAAACTGGTTAATACGGTTTTCAGGGGACCAGGCTATTTTGACCGTAAAAACGAGAGACCATATTATCGGTAATACGGTCATGACCGTATAAAAGACTTTAACACACTAATTAATGTAGGTAGTTTTCACTGTCATTTAAACTTTCTTGACCACTGCACCTAAAATAGTTAAATGCAGTTAATTTGCTAATTAAGTGTCATTTCTGGGGAACGTAAGTTGAAACCTGCCTGCCTCAGGTTCCGAAATCTCTGGTACTGCATACAAACTATTGCAAAAGATGTACGCATTACACTTGAAGGGAGCAGACATTTCTGCGTTGACAGCACATCCATTGCACAGGCCGCCAAATTTGTACAAAACAGACTGCTTATGGGGTGTCTGAGTGATTTACAAGACGGCATGAGGTTATTGCTATACGCATGACCGTATTACAGGTATGTTTTTGTTCTTTTGGGTAACCAAAATCGGACCGGATTAAAGAAAAACCGTATTTTCGAAGACCGGATTAACGGGTGCCTTGTACATGTATTTTATATGGAGGCACGCCGAGACCGGATGAATTTGACCGTAATGTAGAAAAACTATATTATCGAAGGCCCGATTAAAGAGTTTCTACTGTACCCTGTTAGGGTGGCGCAGAACCTTTTGCTAGGGGTCCCCAGCTTTAACCACAAAAGTGGCGCATGCGCTCTATACAGTAGAAACTCGATATAACGAACATGCGTATAACGAATGTACTCGATATAACGTATAAACTTTTGGGTCCCCGCACGTGAAAATAGTGTTTTGTGCAATGCGTATAACGAATTACTCGTTCTAACGTATGAATTTTTGTGGTCCCTTGAGCATTCGTTATATCGAGTTTTCACTGTACCTGCTTTTGTAGCAAATTTAATTGCGAATTCAACGAGTTATTCTTTATTAAAATCCATTCACAATCAAAAACGTTCTCTGCGAAAACCTCCACGGAGATCAGTTTTCCTCTATCCATTTTCCCCCATTTCAGTGTGTTCTGGCCGCAATTCCCCGGAAGGCGCTCAGATTTTTACTCGTAACTTTTTATTTGGCAGCCAATTTTCCTAAACATCAACCCACCAGACTCGCAATAAAATTTGCTTTGAGATCTTCAGCTGGCTGCAACGACGTCCGGGGACGAAGTCCACTCCACGGAGGGCTGAAAACGGACCTCCTCCGAGGATTTTGCGGATAACTTTTTTAATTGTAAACGGATTTTAATGAAAAATACCTCGTTAAATCTGCAATTACATTTGCTACAAAAATGGGTAACACGCGCATGCGCCACTTTTGCGGTTCAAGCTGGGGACCCCTAGCAAAAGGTTATGTGCCACCCTGTATTTATGAAGAAGGCCCCGGGAGATTCCCACGGAAAACAGCGGTACGAGATACCTAACAAGGTCACTATGATGCGCAAAAAAGTTTTACACAGAAGGCAATTAGAGGGCGTAGCCTTGCAAACTGAGCCCGGGAACTTGCTGTAACTTTATCACAGATGGTCAAATGCTGAACGAATACAAACTTCAATGAGACCGTACAAGTACACTGTAAACACAGATCACAAAGAGGGAATTCTTTCGCCATATAAAAAATGCTAAGTAGGTTACCTTAGACTCGGAACCAATTTATTTCTCACCCGCACTAAGGGACTCTTATATTGGTGCATTAATGGGCTTTTTCCATACAAACTTGCCATTTTTCCGTTGCATTATGTTGGAAACGACACTGCCGGAATAATGTTCCCTATCTTATGTCTAGCGAACTTCCCCACCACCGCTCACGCAGTAGAACTGTGTTTTTGGTGCCACATGTCGTGGAAAGAAAATGAAACCTCACTGTGAGCCACATAAAGAGAAAGCGCGTACGTTGCATTGCGATGATAGTGAAACTGCCGGTGCAAATATACCTATCTCTCTGACAAAACTGTTCAACACAACTGAACTCTCGTTACCAACTGCAATATTTTAACGCGCCTGGGGTTCTGAAAGTTAACCTTTCAGTTGCGCCATATTAAGTCAGTTGGAGATGAAATGCATTAAATAACAGATCAAATAAATCAGCGTTTTCGGCCGATGACGCTTCAAGTGAGATATGCATTTGCATTAGGTGCTTACCATGAAATTTTGAGGAAATATTTTAAAACGCGTACTAAAGTTTAAATGGCACATACTGGCACTGGTGTACTAGCGGCAGTAATGAGACTATTTTCATATGCTGAAGAGCTTTAGTAAGCTGTTCAGGAAGGATGAGCAGTCGAATTTGGCTTCCGACTTTGTTTCTCTGACATTCTTAAAACGTATACAACCCTTCAGTAAGCTTTCATTTATCCTTGGGGCATCGTTGGGTTAACTCACAACAACAGTTTCCACGAAGCTTTAAAAAAGTTATCGTCTCTTCCATGGGGCGAAGATCGGAAGTGGAGGGCCGGAGCAGCCTACGTTTGTTTCGAATGATTTAAGGGTTTCTCTAGGTGACGATGGCAAAAGTGATAGTGGTCAGTAACTATCATGCGAGTTATAATTTATTACAAAGTGATAAGTGCACAATAGAAGAAATATATCGGTATGATTGCTGGGAACTGTGAGGAAGAGTGAAAACTTTCAGGGCGAAATGGAACCAAAGTCCTAAACTTATCTTTGTCACCTTCAGCGTATCAAAAGGAATTTTCAGCTGACTTCTGAACTGCTTCGAAGAACTGAGGTACTAGTATGATCGTCTGTGGAAGCAGAACTTTGTATCCGCTATCGTTCTGAATACAAAGACGAAAAATCTACGCCGAAGCGTCCATTTTGCGTACACATGCCTCCGGCAGTACAAAATGTGGAGGCTCCCCATAACGTTGCCAGAGAAGAACGAGACTTTGTAATGAGCGTATTGGTGCCGCAGACGCCGAAGCCCAAAAGTTTGCCTTGTTTCAGGGATTCGGTAGACATGTTATTGCCCCTTATATGACGACTGAATGCCACTAACATTCTCGGGCAAGGGCAATTACAATAACATTGCGTTTTCGTGCCCCGAAATTGCCTATTAGATGCCATTGAGTTAGAGACAATGCCCGGAAAAGGACAAATACATGAAAACGGAAGCAAATAGCTCGATGTATTTGCCATAGCTGCCGATCAAGGGGACCCATGCTTACAACCAAGCCTTGTTTGCATGTATACGATGCGCTGCACGTTTTGATGCACCACACATGCCGATTGGATGCCATTAAGTTAGAGAACAATTCCGGACAAGGGCAAATGCGTACAAATTCCGCCATAAATCACAGTTTATTTCCCATGGCTATCCTCCAATTGGCTTTCGTGAGCTTCATTATCACCTTCAGGCAGCGGCGCATCTTTCAATTACATACACATCAAAATTGAACAAAGTTTACCGTATGAAACCTTCTGGACAAAAATCGGGCTTAAAAAAGAGGCAAAAATCTACGCCGAGGCGTCCATTTTGCGTACACACGCCTGCGGCGGTACAAAATGTGGAGGCTCGCTGATAGAAA
>JAQFYD010001518.1:0-11921 GCA_034694225.1 Bourletiella hortensis
TCACCATCATAATTGTCCCTCAAGTAGAAAACGCTCCTGGTCAATCTGCCGTTCTTCAGCCAATAAGCATCCATGTAGTTTTAACAAAGGAAAGAAACAATGTGAAATCGAAAGTGTAAATTCCGTATCAAAAATAGATACAGTTAGCAGATACATGTTTCCTCTTTCTTACATAACCATTAACGCATTTTATTGGTATTGCTATCAGTACAGTAATGACAACTACAAGAAAAACAAATAAATCATCGTTCAACCGCCCCCGTAATTATTACCAAATTACACAACACTATTTATTCTACGGGGATGAGTTTCATCTAAAAATTCTGGCCAAGAAAAATGTAAATATTTTGCATAGTTTGCAGGCAGCACTAAAGTTGGCCTCATCATGTTTCAATTTTTAGCATAGCATCGTCAGTTATGGCCAAGAAGTAAGAACACGTACAGATAGCATTGCATTACGTTTCTCATAGAAGTTTCCAGAAGTTCCGTATGCCTTCCATATAATTCGTACAGGACTGAAGTGAATGATGCACGTGGGTCGGTCGATTCTACAGAACGTTGAGCTGCGTGATGAGTAATGGACGGGGAGGAGCTGTGCGCATGTGCGAGGAGGGTAAAATTATTGCGCGGAAAGCTTCGGTCGTGTTCTGGGAAGGAGCCGGTGTGGGGCTAAAAGCATTGATAAAAAATGTTCTGGAAGCTTCTCAGTCCTTCTACCGGTGTTCGTTTCCATAGCGAAAAACTATAAAGAGCTGCATGTTACAGCATTACAACAAGAAGAAACGCTCTGTCTGGACGTTCCTCGTGTCACTGGCGCCTCGAACAGGCTCATTCATAGTTGTGCTGTTGAGAAAGTGCGACGTACAGAAAATCTTCTGGCCGAACCTCAAACTTTACAGTGCTTTTTCAAATTTTCAACCGAAACTTTTTGACTCAAGTGTGTGAAATACCCTCAGAAGCAAACCAACAAGGTAGGTTTTTCATTTTTTCTCACTGGAAAGTAGAAATTTTGAGAGGGAGAGAAGGACAAAGAAAACTTTGAAAATGGGAGGATGATGGGAAGGAATTAGGAAAGAATTACGTAATTGTTGTGTTGTTCTGTACAAACGTTTTTATCCTACGTGTAAAGAGATAACGTAATCAGGAAGAGTTTGAGAAATGGTAGGAAGGATGATGCTGAAATGGGAATTTGATAAGGTTAAGGACAGGTTAAACTGAGGTCATTGCATTGGTTTTGATAGGGAGGAGGTAGATTGATTGGTCATGGGCAGGTCATTGGGTAGGAGAGGGTAATTGTTAAGGTGTGAAAGTGAGGCTAATAGTCCTGTTGAAAAGGAAGGTAGAAGAAATGGAACGAATGCTGTGGGGGAAACATGAACTAAAGAATTCCTAGGAACTGGGCAGTAGTAATAAGAGAGCAAGCATTGCCTCATTGACTAGCGTGGCTGGGTGTAGCCATGGAACCGTGTATGATGCATAGGAGGAAAGCGAGTTGGGAATATAGATGTACGTACATGTGAGATGGAACATAGGAAACTAACAAGAGAATTTGGTTGAATTACAGATGACTGCAGATGAAAAACAAGGAGAGACTTTCGCCTTCCAGGCGGAAATCGCCCAGTTGATGTCATTGATCATCAACACTTTTTACTCTAATAAGGAGATCTTTTTGCGAGAATTGATTTCAAACGCATCTGATGCCCTTGACAAGATCCGATATGAGTCCCTCACCGACCCCAAGAAATTGGACAGCGGAAAGGAGCTTTACATTAAGATCATCCCCAACAAGGAGCAAAAGACCTTGACCATCAAGGATACTGGTATTGGTATGACCAAGGCTGATCTCATCAACAACTTGGGAACCATCGCCAAGTCAGGAACTAAGGCATTTATGGAGGCTCTGCAAGCTGGAGCGGACATTAGTATGATCGGACAGTTCGGTGTGGGTTTCTACTCTGCTTACCTCGTAGCTGACAAGGTTACAGTCATCAGCAAACATAATGATGATGATTGCTACATCTGGGAAAGCTCCGCTGGTGGCAGTTTCACAATCCGCCCAGCTCCCGCTGATTACGATCTCCAGCGTGGAACCGAAATCATCCTTCAGTTGAAGGAAGACCAAGCAGAATACTGCGAGGTAAGAGCAGTCACCATTACTGTGTGTGTTTGTTTTTGAAATGAGTATATTAAAACTAATGTCTGGGGTATCTAATTTTATAGGAGCGTAAGATCAAGGAAGTTGTCAAGAAGCACTCTCAGTTCATTGGGTATCCTATCAAATTGGTAGTTGAGAAGGAACGTGAGAAGGAAGTCGAGGAAGAAGAAGCACCCAAAGAGGAGGAAGAGAAGAAGGAGGGTGAGGAAGAGACCCCAAAGGTTGAGGACGTCGATGAAGAAGACGAGGAAGCAAAGAAAGATTCTAAGAAGAAGAAGATCAAGGAGAAGTACACCGAGGATGAAGAACTGAATAAGACTAAGCCCATCTGGACCCGTAATCCTGAAGACATTAGCCAGGAAGAATACGGAGAATTTTACAAGTCCCTGACCAATGACTGGGAAGACCATTTGGCCGTTAAACACTTCAGTGTTGAGGGTCAGCTGGAATTCCGTGCCCTTCTCTTTGTACCTCGCCGTGCTCCATTCGATCTCTTTGAAAATAAGAAGAAGAAGAATAACATTAAGCTCTATGTCCGACGTGTCTTCATCATGGACAACTGCGAAGATCTTATCCCTGAATACCTCAACTTCATCAGGGGAGTCGTTGACAGCGAGGACTTGCCTCTTAACATTTCTCGAGAAATGCTTCAGCAGAATAAGATCCTGAAGGTTATCCGCAAGAACTTAGTCAAGAAATGCCTCGAACTCTTCGATGAAATTGCAGAGGACAAGGAGAACTGGAAGAAATTCTACGAGCAATTCTCAAAGAACCTCAAGTTGGGCATCCACGAAGACACTCAGAACAGGAAGAAATTGTCCGAACTCCTCCGTTACCACACTTCTGCCTCCGGTGACGAAGCCTGCAGCTTGAAGGACTACGTTTCACGAATGAAGGAGAACCAGAAGCACATTTATTACATTACCGGTAAGTCTCCGTTATGTCTCACTACTGTCATAGTGATTGCGGAAATTCTCGACAATGTAGTAATAATTAATCGTATTTTCTAATTACAGGTGAAAGCAAGGACACTGTTGCCAACTCCGCATTTGTTGAGCGTGTCAAGAAGCGTGGTTTCGAGGTTGTGTACATGACTGAACCCATTGATGAATACGTAGTCCAACAACTTAAGGAATTCGATGGCAAACAACTGGTCAGTGTAACGAAAGAGGGTCTAGAGCTCCCTGAAGATGAAGAGGAGAAGAAGAAGTTCGAGGAAGCTAAGGCCAAGTTTGAGGGCTTGTGCAAAGTTATGAAGGACATTCTTGACAAAAAGGTTGAAAAGGTCGTCGTTTCTAACAGGTAACCACTTATAAATGAATCAAATATCCTTTTATTCGAGTCATGATACTCACGTTCTTTATTTTCTCTGTACAGATTGGTTGACAGTCCTTGCTGTATTGTTACCTCCCAGTATGGTTGGTCCGCCAACATGGAGCGTATCATGAAGGCCCAAGCTCTTAGAGACTCCTCTGCCATGGGATACATGGCTGCCAAGAAGCATTTGGAAATTAATCCTGACCATCCTATCATGGAGACTCTTCGTCAGAAGGCTGAAGCTAATAAGAACGACAAGAGTGTTAAAGATCTTGTTATGTTGCTCTTCGAAACCTCCCTTCTCTCATCCGGCTTCTCACTGGAGGATCCCGGTGTCCATGCCTCTCGTATCTATCGTATGATCAAGCTGGGTCTCGGTATTGATGAAGATGACGAGAAGGTTGAGATTGAGGAAGTACCCGCAGATGCCGAGATGCCTCCTCTAGAAGGTGACAAAGAAGATGCTTCACACATGGAAGAAGTTGACTAAGCATTCCCGCAGTAGTTAATTTTATACATGAATATACTTAAAGAGTTTCTTGTGTAAGTTGTTTTCTCACTTATTCGACCAGATGAATTGCTAAATTGAGGTGTTTGCGTGGAATGTGCTTAATTTAGCATTTACCGTTCTTATTGGTTTTTCTTTGTTTTCATTTTTTTAAACCCAGCGTGTAGGAAATCCTTAAGTGTGATAAATTTAGCTACGTAGATGTACTTCGTGAGTGTCAGTTAAACAGTAAAAAAACAGTATGAATAAACAAAAGAAAGAGCAACGCAACCTATTTCTGTGGGTATTATGGTGCACATTTACTTTTTCACCATTCTTGTGGCTGCTGAAATGATACGGAAGATGAGTGAATATTGTCATGGAACAGGGAATGTATCACCATCTGATCTCCTTAATCTCTGCCCTAAATTGTTCAAATTTTAACCGAAGCACTCCTTTAGTACGATTCCGATATTCGTTTTGGCACGACGGGCGTTGTTGTAAATAATAGTAGTTGTAGCTCAGCCGCAAAAGCTTCGGCCTTAGATAGTCTAATGCAGGTTAGATTAAATACGATTCGGCAGTTGGATATTTAAAATTCTCAAGGAAGTCAGTTTTATTTCAGTCCCCTGCACTTATTAAAGGAGGTCATTTTGGCCAAACAAAATTTTTGAACATAATTTCCTTACGTCCATCAGTCAATTAAGTACGCAGTAATAAGCTATGTCAAGAAGTACAACAGTGAACGGCTCAGCTCTGACCACATGCCGTCGTCAAAATTCCAAGTGGGAGTCGGGCCACAGGGACACAACAACTCTGTCAACTGGTAGACCAGATCGCCGTGACCAACAAAGGATTCAGTCTGCTAATAGCTCTCAAGTTGTACATGGCAGCGAAAGGAAATTCATAGATTTAATGTAAGGTAAATTTTCTTCATGTTATAGAAGACTCATTCCCAACGTAGCCAATGAACGATTGACACAACCTTGACAGAAAATACTTCATTGTATCTTTTGCCCTGGCATGCGTCATGCTCGGAGGTGGATATGTTGCTTATTATGGAGATACTGTGTTGGCCACCCCGCCAGAACATTCGGTCCAACAATATGAGGAAATTTCGTATTTTGGAGGAATGTTAACATTGGTGAGGATGAAAAAAGAGGTTGAAGAAGGTGCTGATTTGGGCAGAGGTAACAGTTACGTCTGAAGCAGTCGCAACATATTACTTTCATAAATTACAAAGTCAACTCCTGTTTTTTCAGTTCTGGTAGAGATGCCACATTTTGTGGAGACGTTATTAACCAAACTTCAGCGTTTACTGGATCTCTTCGCATGGTATCTCAGTGCCTTTGACGATGATTTTTCCCTCGAGAATGACACGTCCAGTGGGGCAATATAGTTTAAGCGCAGTAAATGTATAAACCTATGTCTATGAAAATAAATTTAATATCCTTCGGGAGCTCACTCAAAAACTTTCTCCAGCGTACATTGTGCATTCTCTTTGCTAATAAAATGGCACAGAGCCAACTTCTGTCGACAGATACATTACAAGCCTGAATTAAGCTTTCATCCGTAAGGAACTGCATGGAAAGTTCGTTCAGAGTAGAGAAGTGTAAGCACATTTCACAAGAGAAGGTTAATATCTGAAATACGAAGCAAATACATAAACGACATTTACTGACAGGAAGTAATTGAGAAAATTTCCAGATTTATTGCACAGAAATAATTCTAGTGAATAGATAGAGGTTTGAGCGAGCACCGCACGAGATGTCAATTGAAAAAAAAATACATCTTACATTCCATGTACATATGATAGTCAGAAGCACATCATCATTTGTAGATTAAATGCCTAATGAGCGCTTAAAAAAAGTAATTATAAAAGTTATTCTGGAATAAAACTGAAATGCACAAAGCTTTGAGGTTCTAAGAGGGAATGTTTCTGCAGCAGCAGTATAGGGAATAGCACACATTCATCATAATCATTGCACAATACTTGGTCACAGGTACAATAATACACAACCTGCTATAAGTACAACAGTCAGCAGATCATCATCATACTGTAAGTCAAAAGTTTGAAATAGATCATCAAAATTGACATCTTTCGTAAAATCATTATCACATCTTCCTCTCACATAGCTTATGTTCTCAATTTAAAAAAAATCAGCTCAAAAGAAAATGTCAAGATCGTCTTTGTTCACCTTTACACGACATTACTGGTCAAAAAATCTGCTATATAATATCATAGACAATTGCAATCTGATGCTTGTAGAACTTGACAAAAGAATACTTTGCGTTCCTTCTGATGCGGAGTGGAACAGTACTGAATAATACAGGATATTTCATCCACATATGGAAACCAAAACCCTGCTGCTAAATTGAAAAATGCTTAACACAGAAAAACACAACATCTAGGCCCTAACTTTTCCTCCTTTTCCTCCGGCATTCGTATCAAATAATTTTCTCACAAAATAAACCTGAACGCAGGATGTTGTAATGATGATAAGGCACTGAATGATTGACCAAAAGGAAACATATGATTGATTGTCCTCCAGAAGCGCAAAATCTCGGGATTCTTTGGCTCTCGTATTATGTAGGTAGTGAAGCACCTCGCCGATATTTTTATCCACACCTTTGAAAAAAACGAACATTATTAGCCATTCATTTTTCATCAAAATGGGACCCATTTATATGAATACATATACACCACTACTGCTGCTTCAGCATACCTGACAGGGTCGTTGTAAAATTGGTCACACTTATATCTAAGGACTCCAGCTCCTTGGTATATTTTTCCCATTCGTCATATCTACAACAATGAAAAGCCAACAACAATTATTTCTATATCGTGCATTCCATATTGTTTTGAACAACAAACTTTTTCCTTGCTCATAATGCTACCTGAAAGTCGTAATGTACAAGTTGATCAGTTTGGCCGCAAATCTTGAAAACTGATTGTCCACACAGACTGCATAATATCCTCCGACGGCCGAAGTTTCCTGATAGTCTGATTGAGCTTTCCAAGCATATGGATGAACTATTTGGCCATTTGGGTGCCGGACAGCAAAACCCGCCATTCCATCTCCTCCCCGGAGAACTTGGAATCCTACATAAAGTGTCGCACCGGGGTGGACATATTGATAGTAACAGTCTTCTTTCCCAGCGTCCACATGGATCTTGTAGTCCATGGCAATTCCAGGGGCATCTTCATAAAGCCCATAAGCCAACTGGACTAAAATAGCCAAAAGTATTACCGTCCGGGTCACCACCATATTGCTACAAATGTCAAACCTGTTGGTTGGAGCTAAGGATACCTACTGGTGACACTTGTACACTCACAAACTATTTGTAAACCCCGCTCCTTTCCTTGTACATGAAAACCTGTTGGATTCTCCTCATTTCAGACCATCATGATTGCTTTCACTGACTCGCACCTGACGAGCTCCATTGTTTCTCACGATGTAAAGTTGCAAAGCAAGCCCTGTGTTGTAGCAGTATAAAGTTAGACAAAAACAATATATGCCAACAACTGACCACAACTGTACACGTGTACCAACGCTGCGAGACCAGAATTGCAGCAGTGTAAGCGGAATCGTAGATTTCATCTGACAAGGAAAGTTGTTAGAATCCAAGCCCGATTTAATACGTGTCATGCCACATGATTTCCTTCTTCCCCCTTAATGATAAAAATAAAATTGTTAGAAGGAATATGTTGAACCGTAAGGAAGTTCAGTTTGCTCCATGAGAGGGAACTCAAGCTCAAGCTCCCCCAGGTATATGTAATGTAATAAAGGAAGAGCACAAAGTATACAGCATTGTTTTTAGTGCAGTAAACTTTATTGAGAAACCGAACAACAAAGTCAATAGGCAACGTTTTAGTAGGTATGTGAAGAATGTAAGAGAATTAGAGTTAAAAGACAAAGAGAATCAAAAGGCTGAAATGAAGACGAGTCCTTAAAAGTGGTGTAGTATTTCAGAATGATAAGACTTTGATAGAAGGTTCGTAAAAATTGAAACCCTCCATGGTGTTCGTTCACAATTATGTTTTGTTTCGTAGGTTCTCGTTGAGTTATGAAGCTTGATTGCGCAGAATATTATTATTAGTAGCTATTGCGAATGAAAGCAGATCAGTAGATAGTTCAGGTCTCGAGTGTTGTTAATGTTGTTTAAGATGAATTTTGAAGTCTCATCCTTGTGAAATCCTCATAAATGGGATCTTCCGAAGGTTTGTATTGGTCTGCCTCAATAGTGTCCTGACGGAAGGACTCGATTGCCACGGACTCCTCCCGCAACATTTTGTTCCCATCTGGTTTGGGATGCATAAGTATAAACGGAAGCTCTGCTGTCAGCTCACCTCCAAGGGCACCCAAGTATAATTTCACTTTGACATTATACGATACGATGATCCCGAATGAATCCCTCTGCTCGGGATTTGCCAATCTGAAATAATTATTCAGAGTCAAGTATGAATAAACAAGTCGGAAACCTCTAGGAAACTTCTGTACGCTGTTATGGGGCTTCGTGCAATTGCAAAATTGTTATAGTTTGTAACTATAGGCTGGGGCATTGAATTCCGTCACAGCGGAAATGTAGAGCAACCCTAATCCTGTTAGCAGACAAGAACATAATGTGGACCAGAAGACTTACAAAGTCGTGGAAGCCAAATTGGTATTTTCGCTTTTAAGCTGTCCGTCCAGAGCTACGCCTCTTCGATCACGGTTCGTTGACAATGTCGGTATTAAGTACATTACTTTTTGCAAAGACGAACCTGGGTTAACGGGGCATCCTTCCCTGTAATATTATATGTTGCATATGATGAAACACATTGTGACTTTCAGTTTCAAAAACTACAGGGAATGTATAGAATCAAGTCTTACTGTGTTTCCAGTGAAGCCACAGTTGCCTTATATTGACCATTAGCAAAGATGCAGACATCAATGCACTGCTGGACCATAGCCTTCATTTTCTTCACTGTCTTATTGCTATTATTTCGGACGCTAATATTCACAGCGATTTTCTCTCCATGGTGGTAAAGCTACATTTTTTTTATCAAAGAATGGGAAAACTTTGAGGGTCATCCCGCAAATGACATGGAAGCGTAGTACGAATTAAGGCTATTCACCTGTTTGTCCAAAGTGGCCTCCAGCTCCAGTTCTCCTGGACTAAGCATGAAGTCTTTACGAACAATCGTACATGGCTGGCGTCCCTGCTTCGGTGGGGCATACTGAATCTTACGTATTCCCAGATTCACTGTACTCCTACTCAAAGTTACAATTATATTACAAATGAGGATTTCAGATTGACATGGCTATTTTGGTGATGATGAGTTCTACGGTTGGGTTACCACAGGTTTCACCTTACTACTCACCTTTTATGAGTCCGGTCAGATTCATTTTCACCGACAAAAGCCTTGAGATAATAATCCACTCCGCATGGTTTACCCGCATCATCATTTCCGGGCTGAAGAGTCACGGATGCTGGAGAGTTTTGTGGAATTTTGAATAAGAATGGAAAAGCATTGGGTCCCAGTTTCTTGCATAGTCGTTCTTGCAACTTTGTCATGGATGCCTTGCCGGACGGAGGTGGGTAGACCTGTTCCGAGGCTAAGAACATGTCTTTTTGAAACTTCAAGCCCATCACTTCATCTTCTTCCCTTCCGTAACGAAATGAACAAACTAGCTGAGAAAATATTTTTCGATCCTTCAGGTAGTCTTGGTCTATTACGATGACGCCATCTGAATCAAATAAGAAATCGTGATATATCACTTTACGCAAACCACAGTATTCCAGTACCCCAGGGGCCCAGGGTGCTATAGAACTGTTACAGCTAAAACTTATGGACAGATTTACAATGCCGCTCTCAAGTACGAAATGTAGCTCACCGATAGGATCCACATGGACAAGGTGGTCCACAAAGTCCCGTTTACCGAGATACATGGTGAGTTTCCCATTGGGAGAAGTTTTCTTGAATACTTTGAAGGAAACAACCATTTTTGCACACAGAAATTATGTGAAATGAAAAAATCCGAAAAACCAGGCTGATGAGAATACAATATAGCAAAGGGAGGGTAGAGTAGAGCACTGCTGCTAGATAACTGCATTAATATGCAGCGGTGGATGCTCTTTTATACCCTTCCGGGGCTGTTCTCCTAGAAATTCCTATCCAATTAGGTGATATAAGTATGTGGAAAAGGCCTACAACTAATAATTTGTTGCACCGTGGGACTTCTTTGCTTGCGTCTTCCATCATTCAGTAACCAACCACTAATGCTTCACATGTAACCTAAGGCACCCGGAATTAGCACGGGTACGGAACCCCGTCCCGTTTACACGGAAGACGCCTTCTATTTGTCCTGCCTGCTTCTTTGTTCTCATGTTCGCTAAACTTCCAACTCAAGTCTCGTGGAATACCTTATAAGAAACGTGTTTCCGGTTTTCGCGAGCATCTATTTTAATACGCAAAAATTTTCGTAATAGATGTGAGCAGCCACAGTGCCCTTCCGCTTCACAGCCTTTGTACTTTTCCGGGATTCAACAAACTTTAAATTATTTAAGCAATAGCTTTAGAGGATTTTATTCTTCAGAAGTTTAAGGAAGTAGCCTAAGGGTAACTTCATTCAAATGCTAGAACGTTTATGGTATCAGGCCACCAGGTATTAGTAACTAACATATTCGGGAAGCGGGTAAGAGGGATGTTGTGATCAGTCCAGCGGAGTTCACAAGAACCCGACATGTTGAATGCGTGGCGTAAAAAAACCGTTCAAATTAAGGCCGCTGCATTGATTGGGAGTACGCCATCCTGGAGCACTGGTGACCTCAAATACTGTTTTGGGCAATTGCTTTGACAGTAATTATGACAACAAAAGCAGCCAGGAAAAAAAATTGGATTCCTGCATCCTGCCTCCTAATCTGCCACACTTCTTACACTACAAAGTATTATGAGGAGAAAATGTTACTTTCTTGTTCCCACTCTGTGGCTTCCAGATTGACTTTGTATAAGACTTGACGTGATTTAAGTCCATGGGCACGCAACTTTCTCCCCCGGATCAGGAAAACGGTCAGTTCAGCTCTCTTTTGCCGTCAGTTCGCGCTACAGACAGAACTATAGGTGAACTTGCTCAAATGATCTCATTAGGGGTATTGATTATTGAGAACCGTAAAGGTCTGTGGCAACACGTGAGTTATGCAGAGGTGGTCGTGGGCTGATAAATTCCTTGCGATTATTTATTTGGACCTTCATTGAGGATTTACTAACTAAAATATTACAGTAATTAATATGTTCCCATCTACTAAAATATTCTGTTTGTCAACAACGACAGGTACGACTAACAACTGATGCTGGTAACTTGCACATGGTAAACAGCGTAATTAGATGAACTAATTCACTTTGACTTGCTAGGTTCGTGCAGGAGCATGAAAACTGAACACATTTCACTCCTCGCACATTACATTCATTACTCAGAATCTCTATAGATTTGTACGTAGAAGCTAGTATTATTTACTATCACAACATTTATTCCTAAATGCGAATACATGGAGGGTGTGTAATCAGAGCTACAATACTAAAGATCACTTCGTTAGGAAAGGCCATGACAATAATCTGCGCTGCTTGAAGACATTAGTCGGAGATCAGCTTATTTTGACCGTGTAGTTGCTCCAGTCATAGGACCTGCCTCTCATACTATACATAATATTTCCAGAGAATGCGACGATTGAAATGCTGAGCTTGTAACACTTTTCCTGAAGAACGAGGTATTGATTTCTTCGTGTTTCATACTGCTTGTTTTATATGTCTTCCAAAAGCTGTCACAGATATTCGTCTATTCTAAGGTCAGTCGGTGAAATTACTTCGGTATGCCTAAATATTCTCCAAGCAGCCTCATCAATCCTCTTGCCGCTTCAATTCGATTTAATTTAGGCCCTGGTACACGACAACTTTCGAGGTAGTTGCTGAATTCTTCGTAA